>LFZO01000048.1:0-113829 GCA_001578225.1 Pseudocercospora musae
TCGCTTAGCTAATCCTCTAGTACTACGAGTTCGAGGGCAAAGTTCTAAACCGTCTAGTTCTCTCGCTAACGCGCTACCTTATACTCGAGGGTTACGTCTAGTATGCGATTTATAGGATCTCCTATATAGTTAACGTAGAAATCCTTAAAGTCTTTATAGGTATAAGTACCTAGGTCTTCGAGATCGTAGTTGTTATACTACTTCTTATACGTATCGCCTATAAGGTATATAACCCTATATAGCGTCTTACTATAGTTAGTACGATACGCATTTCCTAATAAAGCAAAGATTAAGGCTAGTTCCCTTAGGAACCTCCTTGCCTCCTTAATAGTATTACCCCTAAAGGGTTTTAGCTCCTTTAGTCTAGGCTTGCCTATCGTAATATCTATACCCGTACTTACTACGCTTAGTATAGGCGCCTCGCTATATCCTCGCAATAGTATAATACTAAGACTAAGCCGAGAGGATAGGGTCCTATAGATACTCTCTATAGACCTATCCTTAGAATTACTAGTATCCTAGTTGGACTCCGGCGATACTTAGCGATTAGACCGCTCGACGCTTATACTACGCCTAGTACCCGCTAGCGCTAATCCTACGTCGCGCTATATATATAGCCTAGCATTTTTACGCTCTAGCTCCTAGGCTTAGACTTCTTATTTAAGTAACTTCTACTCGGCTTTCGAGCGCGCAATTCGCTCGTTTAACGTAGCCTACCGCTTGCTAAAGGTCGTCTAACGTTCTTTATCCCTCTAGGGGCGATCGTCGTCCGTAGGCGCTACGGTATTACTACCTAACGTAGTCGGCTCGCTTGTACTTATCGTGCGGTATTCTATAGGCCGCTATAGGGATAGACTTATTAGAACTATTAGGTACTAGGTATATAGCAACGTATAGAATACCCGCCTAACCGATAATATAGTAGGTAGTAGAACTAATAAGTACCTCCTAAAAGGATTGCGTAGAGCGCTAGGTTAAAAAGGCTATACGAGTTACGTACGTCTAGCGTACGCCCCTAGCGCGCGCCGCTTAGTACACTTAGGGCTTGGCAAGAGACCTTACCTTATCGAGGTCCTTATACTAGGGAATACATTTAATAGGGGGGGATAATGCCTAAGCATTAGTAGATATACTAGAGATAGGAAATACAATAGGAAAGCTAAGTTAGGAAGAGGTAGGTATCCTAATAGAGCTAACAACTCCCTATAGCCTAGTAGGAAGGGCTAAAAGGTAAGGAAATATACTAAGGATAGTTAAGGAAGCAAAGTATAATAGTAACCCTAATTAGGACTAAACATACTAGCCTAAATATATATCTAATAAGGAGGAGGGTTCTAGGCAAGACACTAGAATGTATATATAGATATAGGGCCTAGATACCTAAGTATATTATACTATTCTACCTAGAGAGATAGAGGACAAGAAACTAACTTATCTAGAGGATAGGGTTATTATAGTAGGAGCTTATCTAGACTAAAAGAGGCCTAAATGAAGTAACTAGGTAGATATATAGAGAGGGTCTCCTAGAATAGTTCTCCTTTATAAAGGAGGAGCTAGAAAAGGAGGAGGAGGAAGGTAGGAAGTAGGAATAGGAGCCTAGTAAGAGGAAGGAGCTATAGAGATCCTCTCTATATCCTATAGCCTAAATAGACAATAAAGGTAGAGATAGAATCCTATAAAGCGGGAAGGAGATAAAGGGTTTTATACCGGAGGCTATAGGCCGAGGGCTTTTACCTTTAAGAATAGATAGGGATAGCTACTTGTCTAGTAGTTAGAATAGTATAGCAATACAAGAATTTACTACTATATATTACCTAACGACTTATCTTGAGCTACGTAGTCGCTACTAGCGCTAATAGTAGCTACTACTACCGAAGCTAAAGGATATCGACCCTACTATTAATTATAACTTCTTTATATATTAAATTTAGGAAGACGAACGCTAAGAATAGTATATCCTACGAGAGTAAGCCTATATATAGGAAGCTACTATAGCTAATCCTCGTCGCGATTATACTTAATCTATCGTATCTATAGTATTATCGCCTAACGTAGATAAGTAATAGTAGTAGTAGTAGATCGGTATACGTCCTAATAATAAGGAACTTAAGCGTATATTCTTCTTCTATATACGTAAGGAATAGTATAGCTCTTATCTACTAGTTTAGCGATATAGAGAATATACTTATTAAGACTACTTAGCCTCTCTAGATGTCTTACTAGTTACGGTTCTTAAAGGATCCTAATAGCGAGAAGATCTTCTAGGAGGTCTACTATAAGGCCTATCTTAATTACTAGTAGCTCTAAGCTACGAAGAGTCGGATCGAGTAGATAGAGAAGCGAGAAGACTATTAAATACGCGTACCTCGTCCTAAGATAGTACGTCTTATTAACTTAGCTTTCGATTATACCTATATTACGTAGGATTAGGGGCGTTATACGTTTAACGATCTAGGTAGTATTAAGCTTCTAACTAGTGATAGCGGACGAGCCCTTAGGTTCTTCGATATAGTTACCTACGTTTCCTAGAATCCCTATAACCCTAATAATCTCGTTAGTGCTTAGTATAACGATTAAGTTCTAATAGATCTTCTTACGCTTTAAGAGTATATATTTAGTAATTAGCTCTAGCTAATTACTCTAAATAACGCTATAGGAGTATTGTTCTTATCTAGTACCGACGAGCGGCTTACTTACGATATAGTTAATATTACTTACAAGGCTATTCGAGACTTTAGTTAGCTAACTATAGTAGCTACGTAGCCTATTAACCCTTAGTAGTAGGTAGTAGCTACTACCGAGGGCTACTATTAATACTAGACTAATATAACTAATATCCTTAATAGCCTCTATACTATTCAATTTACGCCTAACCTATAGCTAGTATATATAATCTACTCTTCTAATAGCTACTTAGTAGTAGTAAAGATCGATCTATAGACTAGCGTTATATAGACCTAGAACTCGTAGCCTAATATTCGTATAGATAGTATCTATACTATTAGAGATAATAGTATCCGACTAATTCTTACTTTTACTAGACTCCTATCTATTTATAAGGATACTAAAGAAGCTAGCTAGTCTTCTAAATCCGCCTAGATATACTAAGAGGTAGATACTACTACTCGATAAACTAATATATCCGCTTATAGGGTTATTATAGTCGATAACTTATATATCCTTATACAAGATCGTCTATCTATCTACGTTACTAGTTCTAAATCCGATCTTATAGACTAGGCTACTTAGACTTGCTCTAACTAGCTAGTAACTTTATATAAGGCTATAGACTATAACTATCGCTCTACTCCTCTTATAAGTAAGAGTCGTATACTACGTTTACCTAGGCATATAGTAGAGGAATTTGTATAGTAGTATTAAGAGTATATCGAAGAGGTACGTTATAAGAAGGAAGTAAACTAGTAGATAGAAGTAGTAGCGAAAGTAGAGGCGGACGTATAGGCTATAGCGATAGCCTAGATAGAGGAAGTAGATAATACGGCATTACCCTCTTTAGTATTTAATTTCGGAGATAGTAAGAATATAGAGATAGTAGATAAATAGTAGATATAGTAGATATATAAGTAATATCGAAGAAGGTTACGTCCTTATAGAGCGATAGCGATATAATAGACTACGGCCTTCGAGATTAGGCTTATATAGTCTATAGAACGTAGTAAAGGATAAGCCTATTTAGTATTATCCGGATTACGAGGATACTAATAGCTAAAGAATTATCGCTTATATTACTCTATAGCCTTCGAGATTAGGCTCGTATAGTCTATAGAACGTAGTAAAGGACAAGCCTATTTAGTATTGTCCGGATTACGAGGATACTAATAGCTAAAGAATTAAGACAATTATAATAGTCTTTACTAAAGCTTTTAAAAGTAATTAATACGATAGAACTAACGATAGTAGTTTTTTATTAGTAGCTTATGTAAGGCGAAAGCTTCGCTCGCACACTTCTAGGCACGCGCTAGCCGCCTAGGAGCACATATTAGACGAGAATGGTAGACGGTAGACCCAGAAGGTTTGCGCAGTAGGTTCTACGGTCACCGACGCCCCCAGGCCCCCAGCGTAGTTCTACCCATGCCGGATATATCACTTGGCGACGTGTACAAGCGGAAGCCGACGTTCTTGGCTGATAGCATGGCTCCCAATGGGATGTCCACGAATGCAGTCTGTATCTGAGCTTCGGCGTTGCGGTCAAATGCATGATGAAAACGGCATGGTTGTAGATGTGTGTCGCTGGCAAAGTGTGAAGTTTTCTTTAGCATACATAGAATACAGAGTGGGCCGACTGCACGTGGTTGTGCCGCTGGCTCCTGCGCTGTCGATGGCGCAGAGGCTCAGTCAAGAATCTCTCAACCCTCACAGCGCGCATTTCTCACCATCGCGACCACGAAACACCGCCCACGGGAACATACACATATGCGCGAACATTGAAACGCTCTTCGATGCGGCCGCCGTAGAGAACGACACGCCCTTGGCGCCCAGCTGCGCTCAACGACTCGAGCATGGCCCACGACGTCCACCCTCTCGCGCCCCGCCAGCTATGGAATCTACCTACCCAGACCGCCGATGTGCAGGCACATTGCACTCCATTCACCCTCCCTTCGAATGGAGTGCTCTCGCTGGCCGATGGAGCCGCTATCACCCTGACGACCGATGTCATCTTCCAGCCAGAATGTACCGGCACACGCACCGGCGAAATATTTGCCGTGGGACATCTCAAGGATCCATTCTATGCATCGACTATACCCATGGTCTACGTTATATCTGCTGCGACTGTCATAGCATGGGTACTGGTGGTCATGCTAACCATTACACCGAGAACGTCCTTCTTCGGAGCTCCGGGACCGCCGTCCTTCAGCAACAGTCACGGAATCATAGGGGGCGCAAATGGAGGCATAACGGGAGTGACTGGAACTGGGTCGAGACCGTGGCTGCAGAAAGTTGCCGCTTTAGCTGTCGCGATCTCACTGACGATCGCAACAGCTGACACATTTGAAGTGGCGGAGAGGCAGTACGGTGTTGGATACATGGACGCTATGGCATTGCGCAAAGAAGTCCTCGGATCTCTGGAGATACGAATCACACGCGTGATATCAGACATATTCCTCTGGCTCGCTCAAGTTCAGACCCTGATACGGCTATTTCCAAGACATCGGGAGAAGGTCTTGATCAAGTGGATAGGATTCGCGCTGATCATCTTTGACACCGTCTTCTCCTGTTTAAACTCGTTCTTAATCAACTCGGCCGCAAAGGGACGACACTTCGTGGATGCCATTCCTGCCCTGTCCTACCTCTTCCAACTCGCACTTGGGCTATTATACGCGGCCTGGGTTTTGTACTACGCTGTCACAAAGCGTCGCTATGCCTTCTACCATGCAAAAATGCGTAACATTGCACTCCTAGCTCTGCTATCCATAGTCTCCATACTGACACCCGTGGTGTTCTTCATCACGGATGTCTCGAATCAAGATGTTGCTGGTTGGGGTGACTACTTTCGCTGGGTTGGGGCCGCGGCAGCGAGTGTGGTTGTATGGGAGTGGGTCGAGCGCATCGAAGCTTTGGAGCGAGACGACAAGAAAGACGGCATCTTGGGCCGGGAGATATTTGATGGGGATGAAATGTTAGATGTTCTACCAGAACAAGGGTCGGAATGGACGCAAAGCAGAAATCTGCGACGGAACTTCAGGAATCCCAGAGGCGATGGAGATGACCAAGGCGGCGCCGGCAATACCTCAAGTATGGCAGAGAACGGGTTTCTGGGGATGGCACATCGATTCAGATCACGGCATCAGCAGTCGCCACAGCACTTTCCGCTTGGAAGGGCTCATTCGAACTCTCAGCCCAACAGCCAGGATCGCATATTACCTGAAGGCGGCGAAGCTCTCGAATCTACTGTATTGGGAGGACCAACGCCACCACCGATGGCCGCTGACCCAGTCAATCGAGCCGACACTAGCAGTGCTGGCAGTACTGTGTACGTTGTCCGGTATCACCCAATTGCTGACGTTCCGCAACCCATTCGAAGACGAGCAAACACAAATCGCAGTGACAGAGCACAAGGAAGATCAGATGCTCAGCGGCGGAGGACGAATCATGAGCCTTCCGAGAAGGATATAATCGAAGCCGAGGAAGAACCACGACCCAATCATTACCGTGATCACAACATTTGGAACGCAGTGCCGAATCCTTTCAAGCGAAAACGTACTTCGCCACCGCAAGAAATTCAACGAGCTCGTGAGGCCGCGGGACAAAGAACTCTAACACCAGCACACAACTACTCAAGATGGGATCTGAAGAATCGTCTCGGCGCTCTGGCCGCTGAGACCGGCGACCGCGTTAGTGAGAGGGGAGCGGCAAGAAGACCTCCAGTTGAAGATGTGCCGGTGACAATCGTGCCCGCACAGCCTCGTGGTAGCAACCGCACATGGAGTCCGGCAGAGCAGAATCAATCATCACAGCGACCGGCGGTTGCAAACGAGCTGCAGAACACTCCAACATCTGACACGACTCTGGCTACAGAAAACCAACGATTTAGTCCTCCGCAGCAGGCACCTCAGAGCGGCTCTGAACAAGCACAAGGCGGTGCAACGCGACAGTCAACGCCGACTGTCACTTTCCAAAACAGAGACGGGGCTCCACGAGCAGATGACATAAGCCCTGTGGCAGGTAGAGGCGCAACAATAGTGGTACCTGCGCCCCCTAGGCGGACACCGACGAGTCGCAGTACTCCGACCCCTCCCGTACGATCAGCAGGGAGTCGAGGAGCAGACTTGTCCTGGCCAACACCTCCTCCCGGGTGAAAGGGCGTCAAAAGCTATTCTTTTGGGACTTGTGAATTAGCGTGGCGTTGGTGGTGGATTCGATATACCCATTCCTGGAAAGGTCCTTTGCGAAGGCATTTCTACGGCCCAGGCGACTGGGTCTGTCAATGATGAATAATGTAAGCTTGAATTTGTACCTATTGTACATATGTTCGAAGATAGCTGTAGAGCCTTCGTGCTGAGACGCAGATGCTGAGAGCTATCGAAGACAGAGCAAAGCCCTTTCTCCAAACTGTTTTGTTACGCTGCTCTCGTCAGAAAGTAGCGTATGAAGCCATCGTCTCGCTGATTCTAAAGCAGGTGCTGCGAACTTGACAACCACACAACCTCGGATTGAAGCAGCCGACCAACTGACCTTACTCGCAGCCTCCAATCGCTGCCTATTGAGTCTTCGAATCATTAATGGATCGGGTTTCTCTTCATCTTCGGTGTCGCTGCCACTGTCCCACTTTCGACCTCCAATTCTGGGCAAATGCTTGAACTCGCTCATGATGAATCGTCCCAGAGCAGAAAACATCGGCCCATATAGTATCAGAGTCGCATATACAGCAAGGCCATCCATTCTGATCGCGATGTCACCTTGTTTTCCCTCATCCTGGTCCAACAGCATATTATCACGTAGAAGCAATTTACGAGCTCCGGCGGGATTCTGCAGGTAGATTTCACTGCGACTTCCATAGCGATAGAAGGGCCAATTCTCTCCATTCGCTGGACGATCATTGCATACCCAATCAAGTAAGCAGAGACTTCCAGTGTCTTGTCGTGTTGTTGAGGAAAGATGAATGTTGTAGATTTGTTGCTGTTCGAAACAGCTTTTCTCGAAAGGTTGGACTGGGTCTGGCAGATAGCAGAGTCCGGAGCCGGGAGTGAGATCTACTCTCATTGATTGTTTGCTGAGCACATGACGACTGGGTGATTTAAACAGTTTTGTGCTTCCTTGTGTGAGAAGGATGAGTTTTGTTGTCTGGTCCAGCTGAACGTGCAGATCTATAGTGTCGCCAGCGACCAAGCCGCCGCCATACGTGAGTAGGTAGACGGTATGTACCAGATCAGCGTCTTCACTCGTCGTCCGTACGGGTGCCGGATAGACTAATTTCAATGGATACTGGTAATTCACGGTTCTTAGCTTTGGATGATTCGGGGGCAGAAGTGCAAGATGTATGGTTCCATGGCCAGGTGAGGATGATGGGGGCGAAAAGGGACTGGACATAGTGTCCAGGCAGTCGTGTTATCGTGGAAGCATTGTTGTATAAGTAGTGGCAAGTTCGTTCTGTCTCTGTCTCGAATCTAGGGTATAGTTCTACGAATTGAGTTTTTAGGCAAATACTCAAATGGGAAGCATTGGCATAATAATTACTCGGATGGGAGTGGATTGGTAATATTAGCTAGTATTTCTCAAATAGGAACTTTTCTAGTATATTAGTATAGATATTAGTAGAGAATTACTTAGATAGTAAATATTAGTACTATAATTACCTATATAGTACTACTAATACTAGATAGTATATACTATTCTAATACTTTATAGATAGTAGATAGGTAGGTAGGTAGATAGGAGAAGGATATATAGATCTAAGATATTTCAATATATATAGTAAATATCTATAAATATAGAAATTCTTCTAGTTCTAGATTTAGTATTCTTTTAGTTTCCTATACTTAGTTCTTAAAAGATATATAATCTAGCGATAGATAGTCTAATATCTATAACGTCTTAGTAGGCGTTTACTTACTAAAGACCTATAGTCTATAGTAGATATTATAAGTTAAGTATAGTATTTAGAGAATAGTAGGAATTATAATTTATAATTTTATATATAACTTCTATATCTATAGTAAGTATATATAGAACTATAAATAATATATTATCTCTATATTTATAAAAGACCTTAATAAGATAAAGTCTCTAACTAAGCCTAAGTCTACTAAGTAGTATATACTTAGTAGATATATAGAATATATAATCTATATATCCTTTTTTATAATATATATATATAATATCTATTTTATTAGTATTATAGTAGGTTTATAGAGATATAGATATATAGAAATAGTTATCTCTATAGATAGTATAGCCTATTAGCCTATATATCTATTATCTATATAAGGTCGTTTTTACTATTATATAATATATCTCGTAGCTTGAATATAGGGAGAAGGAGAAATAGGACTAGACTACTAGAGAAATAGTATAGAATATCTAGAATAGAACTATACTACTATTTTTCTATATTCTATATAGATTATATAGAATATAGTAATATAGTAATATAGAAATATAGAAATATAGAAATAAGGCCTAGCTAAAAATTTCCTAGACTCTTAAAGATACTATAAGTCTATATAGCTCTAGATAGTAATAGTAATTTCTATATTAGTTAGTATATATAAAAGATATAGAAATCCTATATATATAAGAAGTAGTACTAATACTTGCTATCTAAGTAATTCCTACACTAATAAGTCCCTTTCGAGTAAGAGGTTTACCATTTGAGTAATTACTATGCCAATGTTTCCCATGTGAGCATTTACCCGCTTTGCCAACTTATCTCGTCGTTGGTCAGTGCTTGTGTTTGGCCAGCGCGTACGCGCTACGCCCCGCAGTTCATACACTTCAACACATTTCCTAGCCGCGAGATCTTCGAAGCAGAATATCGCGATAGTCCTGAGGCCATGGTTCGGAACTGATACGCTTGACGACAGCGTACAATTCAGAGCATCGCAATCCGAAGATCCAGAAACATTCTGCGGTCGCAGCGCATTCGACGCGTTTTCAAGGTTAGATTGACCACCTACAATGGCGACCTCAGCATCGCCCCCGGTGACGGCGCCGGGCGAGGCAAATCGACGCGCATCTGGACGCGTTCGCAAGCAGCCTGAGCATTTCACATCGAGTCCATACGTGAACGGCAAGCGGAAACGCGGTGAGGATGAGGAAGTTGATGGCGATGGTGATGCCGATATCGTTGAAGAAGATGACTCGGAAGAACCGGAAGACGATCCAGAAGACGAGCCCGACGCCGAAGAGATTCGCGAACAAGCGAAGAAAAAGGAGCGTCAGGCGAAGAAGGCACCAGCAAAGGCATCGGCATCGGCATTGGCAGCAGCACGAAAGCCACCGCAGAAGAGGCCGAAGACCAATGGCATTACGCTGCCAATCCGCGGCGCGACGAAGGCAGCACCCAAGAAGCGATCAGCGAAAAGAACGAAAGCAGTCGATGCTGAAGAGGCCGAGGCGATGGGTGGTCTGTATGCCGAACTGTTTGCGCGAAGGCAGAATGCGGATGAGGTAGTGGCAGGCTGGCTCAAAGCATTTGAGCAGCATGAATCGCGCGCTCTGGCCGACTTCATCAGTTTTGTGCTCCATGCGGCGGGATGTAAGAGCAAGGTCACCGAGCAGGATATCGAAGATCCGGACGGTGCGACTGCACGGCTTACCGAGCTCCAGGACGAGCATCATGCCACGAATCCTACAGAATACCCGCTGGCTGGCAAGAGCGCCAAGGCAGTGTCGTTCAGGGCGAGCATCACCGAGTTCACTTTCACATTGATCAAGGCCATCTCTGCCGCGGACCTGTTCAAGACCAGCCCAGAGCTCCTCGAAAATATACATGTGTGGCTTTCAACGATGTCCTCGGCGACCGAGCGATCATTTCGACATACTGCTACTGTAGTCTCCCTCAGTATTCTCACGGCACTCTGTGAGATCGCTAAGGAGCTGGCGGAGAAAGGAGCCGCATGCCAACGGCAGGCTGACATGGAAAAGAAGAAAAAGACTGTTAACAAGGCACGTGTGAAAGAGATTGAGAAAAAGGTCAGAGACGCAACGGCAGAACAGGAGTATGCCAATGCCATGCTCAAGGACTGGTTCGATACAGTTTTCATTCACCGATATCGCGATGTTGATCCTCTCATCCGGCGCGATTGCATTGAGGCACTCGGAGACTGGATAGTGGCTATGCCAGAGACTTTCTTCGATGGAGCGCATCTGCGATACCTAGGATGGCTATTGAGTGACGAGAACGCGCAAACTCGGCATGAAGCAGTCAAGCAGCTACGCCGGCTGTATGCGGACAGTGACAAGCTAGGCGGTCTGAAGACCTTCACAGAACGTTTCCGCTCCCGGCTGGTCGAAATCGGCACATCTGACGCTGACGTGACGGTTCGGGTTGCTGGCATCGAGCTTCTAGGAACGTTGCGAGCAAACGACCTGCTGGAGCCAGATGATATTGATGCTATTGGTCGCCTAGCATTTCACGAGGAGCCAAAGGTCCGCAAAGCAGTTGCCGGATTCTTCGCGGCTAATGTGAAAGATCTCTTCGACTCGAAAGTTGAGGATGTGGGTGGTGCTGAAAGCCTGGAGGAGAGCTTGCCATCTGTTGGCGAGGGAAATTACGAGGCACCACGCCTTGAGTGGCTTGCTTACAAGTCGCTTGCGGAGACCTTGCGGACATGCGATGAGCAAGAGCCCAACTCAAGCCAATTCGAACGCAACAGAGCCGATGGCACTTTGTTTCTGAATGCCGCAGGAACTGAGTCTCGGTTCACTATTGCCGTGGAAGAGCTTTATGGCATAATTGACACTTTGAAAGATTGGCAGTCCTTAGCTGGCTACCTGCTCTTCGACCATTCTTCGAATCGCTCGAATGGCGTCGGCAACGATCTTGTGTCGCAATTCAAGCATGAAGCAGTCTTGACAGAGGCTGAGGAGCTCATCCTTCTAGAAGTGCTCAATGCTACTGTCAAACGTTCGTTCAGCGATTTGGCCGAAGAGCACGCCACGCACAAGGGCAAGCTGACCAAAAAGCAAAAGGAGGACATGCAAGAAGAGCTGGAAGAGGCTATTCGTCACCTCACCGAATTGATTCCCAAGCTTCTCAAGAAGTTTGGTGACACTCCAAGCACTGCTGCAGCAGTCCTCCGACTGGAAGGTGTGCTTGCCTTGCCTGCACTAAGGAGTCAGCGACATGATGCTGCAGTGAACGGTGTTCTTCTCGATGACCTTCGAAAGCAGTTTATGTCTCATGGTTCGGACGAAGTGCTCGGACCGGCCACCGCTGCAATTCTCCACGCTCAGTCTTATGGCGATCTCGACGAAAGTGCATTAGAGAAGGTGTCGAGCCTGTGGGAAGATGTCGTCAGCAACTTGGCCGAGTTGCTGAACGTTGAGACACTCACGGTGCGTGGAGCATCTACCCAGGAAGAACTGGTTGCGCTTAGCAACAACCTGCTGCGCATCGTACGACTTGCCACTGTCTCAAATTGCATTGCGCCCCTCGAGGATAGCAATGTTGCTGCTGAGAACAAAGCCACTGGGAAGAAATGGAACGGCACAATCGATTTCATCATCGACCTGATCGAACGTGCTCAGCATTCCACAGGCCCAGCGCCAGACCCAGAGGAGGCTGCGTTGGAAGACCTCGTCGCTGCTCGAGCTGCAGAGGCGACTTTATTCTATTTTCGTTGGAAGTTCTCGATCCTCGTCGATGCCATCAGATCTCGCTCCAAAGCACAGCTTTCATTCGACAAGCTTGAACCTCTAGCCGAGCGAAGAGATGCATACATGGACCAAATCGTCAAAGTACTCGATGGCCGAAAAGCCAACGAAGAAGTATGCTTTGTCATGACTCGCAGTCTGCTTGACTTGTACATCTCTGGAGCAATCCTGCGTACTGAGGAAGTCAAGACAGGTGTTCCAGATGACTATACCGTTCTCATCATGGAATTGGAACCCGAGCATCAGAAAGCCGTCTTGAAAGTGTTTGGCGCCTTAGAGAAGGACTTTGCTCGTCTTAGCGGGAAGACTCTCGACAAGCCTGCTCAAGAGGATGAAGACACGGATGTCGACGCTGATCCCATCGATGATGATCCACTATCCGATCCCGAGGACGTCGAGGATGATCCTGAGACTCAAGCCTCACAGCAAGCGCGCGATGTCAGACTTGCGAAGCCACTGATTGCAGAGCAGAAGCTGTGCGAGCTGACCAGCAAGATCATTCATGCCCTCATCGCTGGTGTTATCGAGGACCAGAACACTCGCAAGAGATTAGTGCGTAACAAGACCAAGTTGGGGCCCAACTTCAAGGCTGTGCTCGAGTACCTCAATGCATCAACTTTAGAGAAGAAGCAGGCGAAGGCTAAGGCCAAATCTAGACCCAACGCGAAGTCAGCCGTAGCAGCGACTGCGAAGAAGGGCAGAGTCAACCCGAAGAGCAACGCAATTGTGGCTGAAGACGAAGTTGACGACGAGATCGAAGACGACGATGACAAAGAAGAAGAGCGGGGCGCGCTGGAAGAACCAGTGGGACACGCCAATGGATCTCCTGCGGCGGCTGAGGAGGTGGAAAGTGTTTTAGGCGACCAGAGGGATGTTCGCTGAGCGGCACAGTGCTTTTCACGATACCCTTTCGCTTGTGTTTGCGCATTGTTATCCAGCATTTACACGTCTGCTTCGGGCCCATATGAGCCATGTATAGAACACGAAGACAGGAAGGAAAGGAGTGGGAACGGGCAATGAGATTCTGCGATTGCTTCGCTTTATGCATTTTCTGTCGCTGAGACATAGCTTGGTGAAGTATGTTCAGATGGGTATCTTGCGCTTCAAAAGCATCTCGCAAAAGCTGTACTTTATTCAAAAAAAAAATCCCAAGTCATCTATTATTCATCGTGCTCCTCGTTGTCATCGCTTCATGTATCACCACAATCCATGTGTCCTCGCCATCCAATTCTGCACAGCAGCACCCTTCAAATCATCCACATTCAGCATATCCGCACCTTCCTTCATCAACACATGCCAGATATGATTTCGCAAATTTATAGGCCAGCCAGGTGTATCCCAATAGCGAGCCTTCAGTCCGCGACGCTGTGCGCCTCGGATCTGTCCTCTGATGATGTCCATCTGCTTGTGACTTAGATGCCCTCTCCAGACGAAACCCACGGTCTTCGTGAACGACACACTTGCGTAGTATGAATTTGTTGAGTTGAAGTCGTCGGCGGAAGTTACGAGCCCTGTGCCTACGTTGCCTTGGCCTCGGGAGAATGATATTGTGGGGGCGAGGGAGAGTGGTTGGTCGGATTCTGACCGTTCCGATCGAGCAGGCTCCCACATTTTGTCGAGGGGTGCGTCGAAGAATATGTCTCTTCGTTTTTCGGAGACGACCATGTCGAAAGGTGTGTTGCCAGTGCCTACGACAGTCACTGCCCGTTTCTGGATTGCGTTTCCATCGTGGTAGGTGAGATAGTCCTTTTCTCTCAGCGCCTCGAGTTGCTTGTGAACGTATGGATAGGTCTCACGGCCATTGGTTTTGAAGTCTACCAGGAGAACGAGAGACTGATTCGGATCCTCGTCGAACACACCATGGCCGGTGGTGTTGGGGCTGAATGTTGAATTGGGATTCATTGCGCCGAGAAGATCAAGCAGTGGGTTGATGTAGAGATTTCGAAACGTTCGGTTCTTCGTCAATGATGCTGTGTTGTGTCCCACGTATAAATCTTCATCGAACAACCAGACATCGGCTTCGACTCCGGTGCATCCCCAATGAATTGCGTCGAAGAAGGGTCTCTTTCTCCAGTAGTCATTATGTGAGTGGCAAGGTATGGGTATTACATCTCGCGTGGCATCTGTTGGATAATGTGAGAGACCGTCTCCTGGTTGAGCCGACTTGCCCCAATCTGGCATCCAGTTGTCGTATACATCGATATCCCACAATAATTGCGCTCGTCCTATGAGCACTTGAAGAATATGCAAGAGGCCGCTTGAAAAAGGTCAGCCAAATGATTTGCGCAAGGCACGAGCAAGCACGAGCAAGCACTCACAGAAACATCAAAACGAGGACGGGTAAGGCCAAACATGCACGTCGCACAAACCCAGCGACATATGACCTTCGACATCTCCGAATCTCCCGTGGCGGCGATGTCCTTTTCCTTTTCAGCAAGCCATGCGCAGACTCATGTGTCTCATGTGTCGGGGAGGAACAGTAATCGAATGATGCTTTCCGTCTCCGAATGGTCATTCCAAGAGTTTGCAAGAACCTCCCCACCCAAGTCCGCCGTCTTTCTCGGGTAGAAGAAGAGTAGTCTGAGACATGATGCTCTTCGTCATCGCCAAATGACGATGATGAGTGCCGGTAGTAGCGAACGGGTAGAGAATGGCTTACGGCATCAAGCTTTCCGCTTTCTTCGCAGGCCATTTCCGGTCACCACCAGGCCCAGGATAATAATGTGTGGGTGAAGCGGTCGGTCCAGACAGAGTGATGTGCAGCAAAGATGTGTTGCAGCACTGAGCAAGGTGGCTGGCCTCAGGGCGACGGGTTCATCTGGGTCCAGATTCAGAACGAGGACCAGGCCCCAAGGCTCAAGCCCCAAGCCGCAGGCCCCAGGGTCGCTTGGGGAAATCGACACTACCGTATCCGCGCTGGACGATTCGTATTCTACCCTTGCCTTGCTGCAGATTTTATTGTCGAAATCCGAAATATCGTGATCCGATGCGGCTGTCGAACGAAAGGCTCGGGAGCGGCGCTCACGCTCTATTCTATCTACACATTCTTCTTGCAGAGCGGACGCCTTCTCACATGATAAGCATCGGCCTGGAGAGCCGTTGGCTTTTTGGTGAATGTCCATTGTCCAGTGCATCCGGTGCCATGGCCCTCGTGTTGGCACAGCTCGCATTTGATTGGACCCTTTTACCGCACCTTGCACAGCTTCACTTGACCGCAGAGCCAAGCTTTCTGCTAGGTGAATACTCTGCTAACTCAACGCCGCTTCTGGCCTTCTGATCGAGACCCTAACATCATACGCCATCAAGCTTTGCCGCCTCCGTCTGGTCGTATGCTTCTCCACGCCCGGCGCCCGCGTGTTACCTGGATGACGCGGCACGCGACTTGTCACTGGAGATGGCATTGGAGCTTTCACATTGGTGACCACCATCTGTACTACTTGCCGCCAACGAGAGTCATGGAAACTCTTGACCGTACGAACTACGGCGTCGTCACGTCAGACACTTCTACTTTGAGGCCCCCTGTGTAAGGCAGACGACTTGAGTTTGCAGGCCCGGGCTATCGATGATGCTTTTTCCACCAATTCCCCTCCCTACCATCCGTACTCCTACACGTCGGAGCCGGCATATACATTCTGTTGATTACGATTGATCCATCGTGACTCAGCTGATACATGCGACACCCGCATTGGACCATGACAGACATGCAAGGCCTCCTGTCGTCGACAAATAAGCAACAGCCCCATTTAGCGTCGAGGCTTAGCTGTCCCTCGTTCAGCCTCAGGCTGCCTCGCTCGAGGAGCTATACGTCAAAGTTGAATGCGAGCTCTCCATAATGCCGTGAAAAGGGCCGCCCTCGTCGAGATCAACCAAAGACATAGACAATTGCGATAGCGCCTGGCACACGACGAAAATTCACTCAATCGGTTTCTTCGAGTGCGACTGTGTTCCGCAAACCGTCATTCCTCCCATGATCGATAAGAACGCAAAAAAAAAAAACACTCAAAAGGCTTGAGAGCATCTTGATCCTAGAATGAGCAGCCTGAACACCGACCACGCCTGGCAGACGCTGACGTGACGTGACGTGACGCCGACTGAAGTTCCCTTGTCACCTCTCGCGACCGGCTTTCTACATTCTGAGCGCGTCGAATCCGGCTTGATGAAGGGAGTTGATGGCGCCACGAGATATTGCCGCCCTTGTATACGAGGATGCGAGCATCATGCGAAGTCCGAGAAATGGCCCTGGAGCATGTCGAGTGTGTCCAACATGCGGCGTCGAAAGAGGTCCGTGTTCTTATACCTCGAAGACAACTACAGCATCATTCGCATTTGACGTTGCTGTCTGTATCGCGCCATGCTGTTGTATGGCGTAAGATCGATCTTGCCATGACCCTGCTCTAGCGAAGTGCGTGTTATTAGCAAAAAGGCATCATGATTCGAACATCTGGCGCAAGTCATCAGTGAGATGTCGCGCGTTCTTCATCGCAGCGGGCAGCCACTCTCTCAGCTCATTCATTCAAGGGCTCGTACTGCTTGAACGCTATCATAATTCGTGTCGCATGCTGTAAGTGACCACTGGTATCTGCTTCGTGGCGTCTAAAAAAATTGCTCCATGCAAGTGCACCCTAACATCGCTTAGAGGCGCTCAGCTTGTTTGCCTTGAGTTCCATGCGCCCCTCTGAAACCCAGCAGGTGGTCCATATATCCATGTATTGTAGCAGTCTGTCAATCCGCGTGTCGACCCAATCATCTCAGCGGCAATGTGGGCATTCCAGACTACGATAGTTCCATCGCATCGCCGCCGCCTGGGCGCTTCTCTTCCTTGATCCATCCAACGAATTCATCGATTACGCTCGGCCAGCTACTCTCCTCATTCCAGAAGCTGAGAGACTCGTCTTTCTTGCTCTGCTCCGCGAAGTTGAGAGTCTGCTTCCACAGGTCCTTGTTGACAGCTTTCTTCACCTTGCCCTCGTAGTACTCGAACCACCAATCTAACCAAGGGGTGTTCGCGGTCGACCACTCAAACGATGGTGCCGTGAAGACGACG
This sequence comes from Pseudocercospora musae, assembly GCA_001578225.1. Classification (NCBI taxonomy): domain Eukaryota; kingdom Fungi; phylum Ascomycota; class Dothideomycetes; order Mycosphaerellales; family Mycosphaerellaceae; genus Pseudocercospora; species Pseudocercospora musae. The sequence continues at coordinate 17,381 of LFZO01000048.1, forward strand.
CGCCAGAGCTCAATGGCCGTGTCCATAGCAAGCGCTTTCTGCTTCTCTTGAAGTCCCAGCTGGAAGGTGTGATTGTAGACGCCCTTAAATAATGCGCGATCGGAAGGGAGCTGAGACTGGCGTTGAAGGACCAGGTTCCGGATTTTCGGCAGACTGTCGACTCCAGCGTCCGAGAGTCCGTCAATGAAGCCATCTCGTGTGATGTTGCCTAGCGATGGAGATTGCACGAGCTCCGAGAAGACAAAGGCACCCACGCCCGCCAGATCGATATTTAGCTCGCCGAGGAGTGTGCTCGTGCCTTCGACGCCGATCTCGTCAGGGCTGTGCTGGACATCGTCGCGGTACTTGTCGAAGATCTTGCTCAGTGCTGAGCGATGCGGGTTGGCACCCGCATTTGGGTGGTTAAAGTAACTGTTGTACAAGCGATTCATGTTAGTTGATTGTACGAGACAGCTTGCTTGTTCAAGATGACTTACGAGTTGACGGCGTGACCGACATTCCAGTTTGCCTGCTTGAGGAGCTTTGCGGCTGTGGTTTTGTCGGATTGCGTGACGCTGACGAATTCTGATATGGCATTCTTCTGCTGTGCGGTATGTGCTGGCGGCATCGTGGGTCAGAATGTGGCTTTTCTGGTTATACACGACGCGGCGAATGTCCCAGGCAGGAGCAGGGGCGGAGGAAAGGGAGCTCCAAGCGTAGAGATGGAGCAATGGGCTCGAGCGGAGGTTTAAGACATGCAAATGAATGTGCACGTGCTGAAGGAGAAGCAGATGCAGGGTGGGCGTGGGCGTGGGCGCATCAGCATCAGGGTAAAGGGTAGATCGAGTCGCAAAGTGACGGCAGATTGCATAGGATGCAGCCGGCCGGCTTGACCCGCAGAGCCGCAACATGCGAGTCTTGGTTGTACAGGAGTCGGACAAGAAATGGAAGCACTCACCTAGCGATTTTGTAGCCTTGCCCTTCTTTGCCTTCTTCGGCGTCGATGTGGTCATCATCTCCGTAGCCGTAGCCGACACGGCGTCAGCCTTGCGCTTCATGGTGTCGTGGTGTGTGTTTGTTTAGCGAGTGTTTTCGCGAGAAAGCAGGTAGGCGGAGGAAGGTGGTTGAAGTAGCCAAGCGAGGTGACCAAGCGAGGTGATTATTGTCGGGCAACAATAGAGACAGTGAATGCACTGGACTACGCGCGTGAAGCATCGACCCGATCAAGAGTTCGAGTGAGCTTGGCCATCGAGCGTGTGAAGCACGCGACCAATGAGAGCAGGAACGTGGCAAGGCAAGGCAAGGCAAGGCATCGGCTTCTGCCTGCCATGCCAAATACCAAATACCCTCGTCAGCGCACGCGCATTCTCTCTCCACATATACATACCATGCCTCTACAGTATCTTCATACTTGACCGCGACACATGACAATCTCATCGAAATCCAGCATCTGTACAGCTACGAATCAAAACCTCTGCTCACAACACATCTGATCATCTGGCATATTCCGCTCCTCCTAGGGATAGTGCACAATGAGACTGCGCCGATCCAGCGTTTCAGGGGCCATGGCACGCTCGCTCCTGGTCACGCTCTTTGCCAACCCTTGGAACCCAGCAGCCAGTTCCTCTTGTGCACATTGTTGACAAAGTGTCAAGCTCGGCAAGTCGTCGGGCAATTGCTGCGAAAACTAATCTCCAAGCGGCATGCTTTCTACCGTATCGACCATTGCTCGGAAATTGTCGGCTTGCAGCTCTGCGTACTTGACTCGTTCCTGCGCCCAATCCTGATGCAACCTAGATATCCGGTATTGTAGTGTCTGGAAGAACTGAATCTCATCGCGGACGCACTCTTTGATGAATACGCCACGCGCATGTTGCTCGACTATCGATTGCTTGTCCTGTAGAGAATTAGTGACTTGGTGAACACTCACAGAGCTTGCCTTGCCTTACCGCGGTGATTGCATTGCCGACCTTTTCAGCTTCACCAGCCTTTGCGGCCTCGCCCTTTGCTCGAATGTTCTGCAGCTTTTGCTCGTTTTGCTGGATTCGCTTCTCCAGCTGCGGGATATTATCTTTGGAGTACCGATCGCGACGATCGAACATATCACGCATGCTGACCAACGAATCTCTCACAGTCTTGACATCTTCCAGGAACCCCTCGTCCCAAGCTCGTGCTTCATCCTCAAGAAGAGCTTGTGTTGTGCTGATATGCTTTGCAGTGCCCTTGATGCCCTCGTTCAGAAGAGGCACGTCGTTCTGATCCATCGCATACGTGTCGTTGGTGACTTCGGTCACGCTCACCAAGTTAAGATTGAGACGGCCATGTTCGACGGCGATAGCCTCTTTCCGTTTGCAGAGCCTTTCGACCAGAGTGCAGAGGTTGATGTAGAGCTCGGAACTCCTGCGTACACCTGAGCGAACGGTGTCAAAGGTATCAGAGAGGTTTTGCGGCAGACTATCTTCGAGGGTGGGAGGAAGAGCGCGTCCGGTAAATTCTTCTTGCACACTGATAGTAGCCTGCTTTCTCCACACAGAGAGCTCCTATCTCAAGAGTTAGCAATGGTTTCTTTGATGGGAGAAAGACGTGCATCTACCGTTGGCACAGTCAAGAACATGACAACGAGTTGTTCCTCCCTCAGTACCGGATGACGGACAAGCGCATTGGCGAATCGCGCAAGCCCACGCCTTCTCTTCTCGATGAATGAGTTGTCGGCAGCGATGTGATTGCCGTTGATAGCGACACGCTTTGGCGGCAGCAGGGGTAGCTGGCGGAAAGGATATCGTTTGTGCAGGCAATCCAGCAGCCAGACAAAGTCACTGTATCTGCGAATGACCTTGCTGTTGCGTCTCGCGGATGCGACTTCATAGTTTCGATGCTGGAACATGAATATGCCTTCTTTCTCTTCAAGGACGTGCACCGTCACCAATTCATCTGGACCGCCCTTGCTGACCGTCTGGCGAGGCTGCGGCTGACGACGGGGTTCACTGGCACCAGTGTTGTCTTCGGCGAAGCCACCAGTGACTGCGCCATCATTTGCACCGCCAAAGCCTCCGGCGGTAGCAGCAGCATAGGATGTCGCAGCACCCCAGCTGCCGCCGCTACTGCTTACGGCAGTGGTTTGACCCTCTGCATAGCTACCGTTGGTGTCGCTAGGTTCGGATTCGGATGCATCAGTCGTGAAGGTACTGGTCGTTCGCTGGCCAACACCGGAGCCATTGAGGTGTTTATGGCCTTTGTGCATCTCTGGACTTGCCCACGGATCGCTATCAAAGCCAGCACCAAATGATGGCTTTCGCACACCGCCTTTCGGTGCGGGCGAAGCTTGAGCACCCGATTGCACGTCAGCTTGCGGTGCAGCCGCTGGATGGTTCATTGTCTTGGGTTGTAGGTTTGGTATACTGGGCACAGGCAGCTTGCTTCGTCGCTCATCAACAGCATCAAGACCAAGCTCTTCCCCCTCTTTCGCAAGTCCAATCAATGCCAAGCAGACGTTGAACTCGTTTCTCCCAAGTTGTTCGATGTCTCCGCCACTCGAGACAATGCTCCAAATCTTGGACTGATCTGCGGAGCTGATGCCGCTATCTTTCAATAATCGCTGGCAGTCGTCGCGCTTGACATTCCCCGCCGTTTGAAGTGTATCGAACGCGTCAACGTACAATTCAGGCACATCTGCATCGGCCAGAAGCGATTTCACCAGACCTCCTCGACCGGCGCTCTTCTTGCTGGGCGTGAAACCCCAGCCGGCGCTATCGTTATCGTTGGCCAGGCTGTCTGCGAAGAGCGACGACGAGCCTGCCTTTGCCTTGCTCGTCGTCGATGGTTCGTCGTCGAAAAGGTTGGAGGTCGAGCGTGAGGCAGGCGGATCTTCGTCGCCGAAAAGGCTCATGGCAGGCGGAGCGGAAGTACAGATGCAATGCAGAGGCAGAGATGGAGCTGCAGGGATTGTGGTCGCTTCGCGTGCAAGCGATGTGCTGCAGCAATGTATAAGTATCGTCCTACGCCTCGGCACGACTGGGACTCGTCGAATGCACACCAAAACAATGAGTCCAGCTCCCCCAAAATATCATACAATGCACCAGCACGAATGAAGCTGCTCGAGGAGAGCTCAGATGTTGGTTAGCTTGCCGCGTGTGGTCGTCACTGCCCAGCGCCGGCTACCGTGAACCGTCTACCTTAAATTATTGTTCCGAGTCAAGATCCCGGGCCCATGCATTACGCTGCACCTTAGAAGTCAGAGCTAGCTACCTAGCTAGCAGCCTAGCACTTTTGATCCTCGCGCCCACATCAGCTCTGTGACAGCCTTGGCAGCCTGAGAAGGATGGACCGCGCAGTCTCGCGACATAGGTCGAAGGATGGCTACTGTCGGCAATGGCAATGGTAATGGCTACGGCAATGGCAATGGCTACGGCAATGGCAATGGCAATGGCTATGGCAATGGCAATGGCAATGGCAATGGCTATGGCTATGGCTATGGCAATGGCTATGGCTATGGCTATGGCAACAGCCAGGTACACGGCATCTCGCCGCAGAGCATGCCCCCCGCCTCCCGACCCAGGAAGAGGAAGAGGCCAAAGGTTCCTAGCGATCAGCGTCAAAGAGCCACAGTAGCCTGCTCCAGCTGTCGTCGGCTGAAGGAAAAATGCGATGGCAACGTGCCGTGTGAGCGATGTCTCAAATACGGCAGACACTGCGAAAGTGCCTCCTCAGAAGCACGCGCTCAAACGACTCCTCAGTCCAAGCATGCGGAGCCCTCTTCGGATGAGCGTACCAGGCACCTGGAGTATATTGCTCGCCACTTTCTGGGCGATATTGCTCTGTCCGATGAACGTTTGAGAAGGATCGTTGCCAACTTGCAGGCTGAGCAGACCGCCTCGGCGTCCCCAAAGCGTGCGGAAGACGATAATGCGCCCGCACTGGATGGCGAGCATTTTACTGTCATGAGCGTTGACTCTAACACTGCCCACTACTCTGGAGAGTTCTCACACTGGAACTTTTCACAGCGTTTGAAACAACAGGTGGACAAGCGCCTCCGAGAAGCAAGTCTGGATGTTCGCATGAGCGCACCCGTCGAATACTGGCGTGCTAATCACCTCAAGTCGAGAAATTCCAGCATGAGGAATATCCTGCAGAGCCTTCCACCCAAGGACGTGGCCGTTTTCCTTTCCCGCATGTATTTTCAGTATGCCCAGACGAACACATTTTTTGTGGAAGAAGCTTGGCTCCTTGAAAGGCTGGAAGCATTATATCTTCCAGGCACAGTGCTTTCTGCCGACGACTCCACTTGGATATGTAGCACGTTGATGCTTCTTGCCGTTGGCAGCCAATTTGCCCATATGCAGGACGCACAACCCGCGAGTGTTGACGCTTCCAGCTTCGAGTCAGCCGCAGACGCAGTGGGAATTTCCTTCTATCAGATGGCTGCAGAGCTCATTCCTGACATGATCGCTGAAGCGTCAGTGAACAGCGTTCAAGCTTTTCTGCTCCTTGCACATTACACTCTGCCCCTAGATACCTACGGACTGGCCTACACGTATTTGGGACTTGCCCTGAAAATGGCCATTCAGAACGGCATGCATCGAAAATATACTGGAAACGATCTAGACGTGGAAACGGTAGAATTTCGCAACAGGCTGTGGTGGACGACCTATAGGCTCGAGAAGCGCATAGGAATTCTCCATGGCCGGCCGACATCGATCTCCTCGAGTGAGGTTGACGCTGAATATCCCTTGGACCACTCTATCAGTCTGGCCACAGAAGCTTCATCTAACAGGATCTTAGAAAATGCTTCCACAAAGCTCACAGATTGGCTCGGCGACATTGCATTTGTGATTCACATGATTCGAAGGAGCCCGAATCGTCTGCGCCGCGCTTACCTCGAACGTCTGCTGCAGGTGCGACAGCAATACTTGGGGTGGTGGCAAGAGATAAATCATTCTGGTTCCGTGACAGGGCCCACTCGCTCTGTCGCTCATTTGACCTTGTGTCATCATCTCAATATGGTGTTTCTGGGACGTCCTTTCATGTTCAACGACAAGCACTCGTCTTCCAAGTCCGCGTTGACAGGCAAGCAAGCACCAGAGGACAAGTTCACGTCCCAACTAGAAGGTCTTGCAAAAGATGCTGTAGAGTCCGCAGAGCAAATCGTGACTGTTTGCCAGGCACTCGAAAGGAGCGTCGGGCTTGCACGGGCGAGCTACATCGAGTTCAGCTCGTGTCGGGCCGCGGTACTGGTCTTGCTTGCTGCATGTCTGAATGAGTCATCAAAGGAGCTACGAGACACTCTGGCTAGGGGCATGGGTTGTATCAAGGCAATGTCAACGGCCAACTTGTCCACAAGGTCCGAGGCGTCCATCCTAGCCGCCATTGAAGCCGCCATATCGAGGCTCGACAATCGTAGAAATTCAGACAAAACTTCGGATACCGACGAGACTCTAAGTACTTTCAAGACGTGGGCTGCGAAATTTCAACCTGCTTCTGTCGAGCACATAGATCCGAACCTCGATGCATCTGCCAGTTTCCTACCATCTGAAGCCGATGATAACTTTGACAACTTCGACTGGAATATGCTGGAGGGCGGATCCATAGACTTCGGAGACTTGGCGCTTCATCACTTTGATGAAGCATTCAGTATTGCTACGGGCCCTCAAGAAAACAACTTCGTCTCTGGTCAAAGGCCTGGTTGATGAGAACCTCCCGTTAGCAGCAGCTGAGGACAAGCGCTGCCGGTATGGTCGTAGAAGACTTATGGCTACGGGCAATAGCTGTTCAGCCAAAGATGAGGTTCAGCGCCTTTCGCTTGATACCCCAGCTCTTCTGCTTCACCTCTCCATCTTGCGCGAGCAGCTCTGCGGTCATCCTGTCCTGCTCATCGAATGCAAAAGCTTCGCTAAAATCGACCGCGGCGCCCTTCACAAGCTCAGTTTTGTACCAGAGCTAGCGGGCATTGCATTAGGATCTTGCATCTCTGTCGTGGCTTACGGTTCTACATGGCTCCCCTTGTACACAATGAGGTCGAACGAGAAAAGTGGCGCACCAATATAGTTGGCAAAGAAGGTCTTGACACTTCCTTTCTCGCCGAAAGGAACGACGCTGAGGTAGAACTCACACGCCAGGATGAAGGCGATGATGGGAATGCCAATATACCTGAGACATTCAGTGCACTGACCAAATTGCACCCAATCACAGCCACTTACTGTACATATGGATCCAACGGCTCTTTGAATTGCAATCACCGGTAGTCAATGTGCGATGCAAGCAGAGCAGCTCTGAAGAAGCAGTGCGTGACGAACACAGCGCCCCATGGAAAGAAGGCGGCAATTGCAAACTGCGAGGCGGGAAATCAGCAAAATATCTCAACCACGCCCTTTCTCCTTGCCAGGCTCGAGAACAAAGAGTACACAGTATGGGCAGTGTCGTTGCAATTGAGATAGCTAGCAGAGGCCATTGCAAATGACTACGCTGGTTGCCAATGCGACTCAAGGGCGTCCGACTCTGTCTTTCCGGCCGAACAAGGGATGGATGAGCTTGATGTCGGACAGCGTATTCAAGCTTCGACTGGCAATGTAAACGCACGTAACATCGCAACTGATGACACTGATGAAGACGAAAGCATTCAACCCATGCGCTAGCCATCCTTGGCTCGCCATTCATGATTGCAGCATCCAGGGCCAAGAGTACCAGATGCGCTCACGAGATCAGCGTCGTGGAAAGGCACGTACGTCCCGACAAGCCAGATATTGAGCACAAAGAAGCAAAACATTCGCCCGAATATCGGATACACCGTGGCTTTGGCTGTTTTCCTAGGCTCCTTCGCCCCGCCTGCGATAATGGCGATATGCTCTCCTCCGCCAAAAGTAGATCCGGCATGGACGAAGGCTTTGGAAATGCCCTTGATACCGTTGTTGAAGCACCAGGATTCTTCCGGTATGTGAAAACCAGTGGCCCGTTGGTGGCCGGAGCGCCTCCGCTCGCCATGATGAAGAAAAAGAAGATTATGATGATCGCAGGAATCTTCAGCCACGAGAACCAATACTCATTGTGACCATAAATCCGCACGGGAAAAATGCTGCCGAGCACCATTACAGCGAGGAAGCTGGTGATGTAGGCAGCAAGTGGCACCACGTTCATCTCTGGCCAGAATTGCAGAACGGAGATCGCGGCGGTGATTTCCGCCGGAATGGTCATGACCCATTCGAACCTGACACAGGAAGTTCACGGTCAGCTGCACGAAGACTAGCGAAAATGTACTTGCATAGCAAAAGTTGATGCCACGTGCGAACCCCAAAGCTGGATCAACATATTCCGCTTCTTGCCGAATGGAGCCGGAAACCGCCATGTACGGGCCTGCATGCTGTCAACTCGCCAATGGACATGTATTGCAACCAGAGTCCAACGAAAGCTACAAGGGTATACGCGACGGCAATGCCTCCTGGTCCAGCATATGCCACTGCCATATATGATTGCGGTCCCGGTTCCAACCCATAGGCCTCTCCCAATGCCTATGATCTGTGAGCTGACACCACTGTCTTACTCACCATGTTGCCTCACGAACCTGTGCCGAAATTCATCATCATGATGTGCCGTTTCGAGAGTCTTGATGATAACCGGCATCATCTACCCCGGATGTGACGATGGTTGTCACGCCGTCTTGGTGTGTGGCTGACCTTTCAAGGTCGACTTCTTTGTTATGTTGCTGGGATGCGAGCTGCTCAGCTCTCTTCTCGCTGTCCATGGCAAGTAGCTCTGTGTCTTCTCCAGATCCATAGAGTGGACGATGCCCGCAATTGCTGCATCGTGTGTCACAGAGCGAGACTCAATGGCTCTTACGACGCCGCTACTATTCGGTGCCACGTTGAAAGCAGTGACAAGACTGTATCACCGCATGCTATATCGATGCAATCTGAGACCAGAATGTCTACTGGAAAGGCTCGGCGACGCTATATGCAAGATCGAGGTACCATCGACCGGCCCGGGGAGCTGTGGCTAGATAAGCTTGGCCGTGGAAGCTGTTTTCGGCGAGCAGGCTAAGTGGGCTTACAACCTCAATGCAAGTGACTCAGCTACGACGGTGACTCTAGGGATCTCTACCCGGGACTATAAGATCAATAGTATTTACCGCTGTTGCGGGAATTCAAGGTGAATCCTGATCTACTTCATTCCAACATGGCTACGTCAGAGAAGAACGTCGTCTTCGACGTTGTTGGAACTCTAGTGGGCTATGAGGTGCTCAATGAGGCTATCGACAAACGAATGGGAGATCGCCTGCGAGCACAGGGCATCGAGCCAAGCTTCATGGGATACACCTGGATTGAGGTCGCGGAACGAGAGTATACCTATCTGTCGATGAGCGGAAAATATGTCACGTTTGCGGGATGTTTCGAGCAACTCTTCTGGAGAATACTATTGTATGTCCACAATCAAATTCAAAAAAAGGTAATACTGATGAGGAGAGCAGCAAAGCTGGTATTGTAAATGCTCGAGACTTTGCGTCCACCGATGACCTGACCTACATCATGGAAGAAGGATATATGAAACTTCAATTACGTCCTGGTGCTAGTTAGTGAAGGCTCTCCTATTCACTTGATGACTTGAGCCGCATTAACGTGAAATCACAGAGGAATGTATACAGAAGCTTCGGGGTGGCGGCTTCACTGTACGAGCGTTCACAATGGGTGATCTCAAGAGAGTCGGCGCCTATTTCGAGAACGCAGGTGTCGAGCTCCCAGCAGAGCATCTCATGTCTTGCGATACAGCTGGAGTTGGTAAACCAGATCCTGCAGCATACAAGCCCGTGTTTGAGGCCTTGAGCAGATTTGGTTCTGTGCCATGGTTTGCAGCAGCACATCGTAAGTCTGACTGCATAAGCTTCGAAGACGAGAGACAGCTACTGACTCTGTACAGTATGGGATGCCAGTGCAGCCAAAAGGAGTGGCTTCAAGGGTGCATATTGTACTGTCTATGAAGGAGAAGAGCTGCCAGATCTGTTCGGAAAGATGGACGTGGTAGCTGACACTCTGCCTGATATGGCTGACAAGATCATTGCTGCATCTCAATAGACACACGTTGATGACCGCACATCTGGTACACCAGTATGTTTTTTGTTGCCTTTCCTCATTTAATTCCAACTAAGCCATAGCCTATCCAGTCATGGCTATCTGCCGCCCGATAGGCCAAGATTTATGCCGGGCCGGGTTCGGTTGTATAATATTGCAAAATGCGACCTGCAAAGAGCTCTTCAGCTTCGTTGTTGAGGAGCACTCGCGTGCCAATAATGGCGCAGTATCCTGTACCGAACTCGACAATATCATTCTGGAGAACCGAACTTCATGACCTCGACAATCACAGAACGACCGAGGAGCTTCCGGCCGCCGTAGATATTATCATAATCGGCGCTGGATATGCTGGAGCTTCGGTAGCATATCATTTGCTTGAGAAAAGTAAGAAGTCAGGCAAGAACGTATCTATAGCCATTCTTGAGGCAAGAGAAGCATGCTCTGGTGCCACAGGACGAAATGGTGGGTTTCGAAAGTGATAAAGACTCGAATGCAATGACTCAAGCCATTTCTCAGGTGGCCATCTCAAACCAGATCCATATTATCGAGCAGCAGGTGAGGTCATCCGAAGAAGGCTCTTCCAGGTATTCTTGCTGACAATGTGCAAAGGTGCACTTCGAAAGCATGGCCGAGACGCTGCGGAAGAAGTCTCTTCCTTCGAGCAGAGGCATGTAAAAGCAATCAAAGAATTGGTCGAGAAAGAGAAGATCGATTGTGAATTTGTCGTCACGAGAGCTACCGACGTATGTCTGTACGAGGACATTCGAAAAGAGCTCAAATCTGGTCTGGAGGCACTTACAGCGGCCGATATCTCGAGTGCAGCTGAGGTTCATTATAGTGGCGGAAGGACAGCCGAAGGTGTAAGAATCAACTAATATCGATGTTCTGTTGCCGCTCGGCTGACGATTTAGGTAGATCTCTGGAGTCAAGGGGGCCAAAGGATGTTTCACCTACACGGCATGTCACGTCTGGCCTTACAAGCTGGTTCTTTCGCTGCTTTCGAAAGTCGTCTCCAGAGGTGTCAATCTTCAGACTCACACGCCTGTGAAATCCGTGAAGTCAAGAACGGATCAGCGACGTCCGTGGTCAGTCGAGACCGATCGCGGCTCGGTGAACGCGTCAAAAGTCATCTACGCAACTAATGCCTACACATCAACCCTGCTGCCCGATTTTAAGAAGAAGATCATACCTGTTCGTGGGATATGCAGTCGGATCGTACCAACGAAGGCCCATGCACCATTTCTCTCGAACAGCTATATCCTGCGATTGAGCCCAATGGAATACGATTACCTCATCCCTCGCAGCGATGGCAGTATAATCGTCGGCGGAGCACGTAGGGACTACTTCCGCGATCTGGATCAATGGTATGACAACATCGACGACTCAACGCTTATCGAGCCCGCAAAGAACTACTTCGATGGGTATATGCAGAGACATTTCCGAGGCTGGGAGGACAGTGGCGCCTATACAGACAAGGTGTGGACTGGAATCATGGGATACTCGAGTGATGGCTTTCCATTTGTTGGAGACGTCCCCGGGAAGCCAGGCGCATACGTCTGTGCGGGGTTTTCTGGACATGGCATGCCGCAGATTTTCTTGTCAGGGAAAGCGATTGCCGAAATGGTGCTCGATGACAAGAAGGCTGAGGAGGTAGATCTTCCTAGGCTGTACAGAGCATCCCAGGCCAGGTTGAATGCCAAGGGCGAGGTGACTCTTGATGCGTGGAAAGCAATGGCTGGAAACACCGTGCAAGCCAAGTTATAGCCTAGGAAGCTCACGATCACGACCATGAGCTTCAGCTGCTGAGAGTAAAAATTGCCATTAGCCATGCCATTCATGTTCCTCCATGCAAGCTCAGGTAGCTGCGATTAAGGCCTCAAAGAAGTCGGACGTCTCTGCTGCGCCTTCGATGTTAACCCTTTTGCCATTGAAGTCGAAGGTTGGTACGGAAGTGACACCATCCTGTCTCGAACGAGCCGCCATCGCATCCACTTCTTCCACCAGCTCTCCAGTTCTCAGGAATGCCAAGATCTCGTCCTCGTTCAGGCCAGCAGCAACAGCAGCCTTAGCAATGTCTTTGTGCGAAGTAATGTCAGCGTTATGCTCCATATGAGCAGAATAGATCTGCTCAAGCAATGTTTTCTGCGCATCACTGCCTTTTGTCCGTCGTACATGCTGCAGAAGACGATGGGAATCACGCGTGTTGCCGACGCGGTTCTCGAATTTGAACTCTATGCCGTCCTGTCGACCCACGCGCTGTAGCCGTGTCCGAATTGCATTGACTCTCTCCTCGCCATTTTTGTCAGCTACTCTTTCCTCCCAAGGGATGCCCTGGATAGGAGCGTCCGGCTTGAGGTAGTAAGGAAGGTATTCGAAGACAAATTCTTGATTATTTCCACCCGGGTAGGTCTTCCTGTGGATTTCGATGGCTCGATCGAGAGACTTATGTCCAATGTAGCACCATGGGCAGATCTGAGCTGAATTAGCACAATTTCCACTTTGTCTTGCAATCATCTGGGTCTACCGTGTCGGTGTAGACTGTGATTTTGAAGACACCCATCTCGGGAAGTATCGAATCGCTCGCGTTCCATCGATGTTTAAGCCATTGATATCACTTTTGCAGTAAGTATAGTGATCGCCTAGAAGCCATCCTTCCGTCTACGCGTCTTCAGCTCTCAGAAGCAGAGGCGGAGTGCCTGCTGAAACCCGTTCTGTTCACGCAGTGATTGTTCCACACACAGCTTTCCAAACCCCTCGGAACCCGTCAGCTTCGTGGACTGGGTGTTCGACGCCATCGAAGGTAAGAGGGTCGGCGGTAGTACGCGCCCATATCATCGCGGAGATTGTCGGTGCAGAGCCTCAAGCGTCAATCTCCCGAAGCTTCGAGACGGTCGCATCTCAGAGAGTCCATCAATCCCCAACATGGTCCCAATGTTCAATCTTTAAAGTGAACGGCAGTTCTATCAAAGGTGAACATGCGTGAGCCCCGCAGGAGGAACCCCAGCAGAACTCAAACCTCTGGGTCATCGTAGGCAAAGGTAAGTATAGTTTTCAACTTTTCACTAACTGGTCTATTATTGAAGACAGGCTACGGACAGTATGGCGCCGAGGAAGATTCGCATCGCTCTTGACTGGACGCCGAACACTATTCATAGCGGTCTGTATCTTGCGAAAGAGAAGGGACTTTACCAGAAAAATGGTCTGGACGTAGAGCTTCTCCCGCCGGATGCTGAATACAGCAAGACACCAGCCAAAAGGGTGGAAACTGGTGAGGTGGATCTGGCAATCTGCCCTTCCGAGTCTTGCATTGCCTACAATGAAAGCGGCAAGATGAAGCTACAAGCCATTTATGCGATTCTGCAAAAGGACGCATCTGCTATCGTAGGCACGAAGCTGAACAGCATGAGAGAATTGGGAAATGGGAAGAAATATGGAAGCTATAATGCGAAGTACGAAGATGCCATTGTCAAAGAAATGGTCCAGAAGGATGGAGGAGACTCCAACAAAGTTCAGGTTGACAGCAATCACAGCAAGCTGAGCCTCTTCGATGCTGTCAAGGATGGCCGAGTCGATGCAACTTGGATCTTCGTGCCTTGGGAAGGTGTTGAAGCTCAGATGGAGCATGTCGACACCAAGCACTTCCTGCTCGGAGACTATGGCATTCCGTATGGCTACTCCCCAGTAATTGCTCGTAACGCTGCAAAGAGCCCGGCGGACGAGGTCTTATCCGCTTTTGTTGCGGCCACTAGAGAGGGATACGAGCATGCGATGAGACATCCTCACGACGCGGCGGACATTCTCCACCATATCGCCACGCCACAAAGACCGAAAGATTTCTTGCACAGGAGTCAGGCGAGCATCAATCATTACTACACCGACCTTGGGCAGAAGCCAGGCTTCATGGACTCAATAAAGTGGACTGCCTGGTTGAAGTGGTTGAAGGACCATGGTCTCTTGACAGGACCTGAGGAGATCAGAGAGCAGGACATATTTACCAATCAGTTTGCCAGGTAATGAAGGTCTGTCATCCGTTTCTCGACTTTCAATGTATTTTCACAATCGACATTCTCTCGTATCCTGTGCTTTACATTAATGTACGTTGGAATGGCCTCGGTCGCGCAATGTAGCGAACGTGCCATTTATAGTCGGCAATTGCTACTTTGGGACCTCGGCTGCTGTTGCCGAACCTACTGTAATCTCGCAGCGGACGACATCAGACGATGCATTTCTCAATCGCTAAGACTCGCCAATGATTCATTGTGACGGTCTTCATCATGGCGTTGAGAGAAGAGATGACAAGAGTGCTTCTGCAGGGCGATGCTCGAGCAAAGGTGTGTCTCCAAAATCGGCGAAGACACAATGGCAATGGGTCACACTCACACTCTTCAGTACGACAAAATGGCAGGCAGCAACTTCTTGCTTCCTTGGCTAGATATTGTTGAAATTGTGGAAGCCGAAAAGATCTCAGACACATTGTCAAAGGCGACGTTTCGATTTCCTGTTAGGCGACACAGACAACCCTGTGAACAACGAACAACCCCATCATGCTAACGTTCATCAGTACAGCCTGAGTTCTTGAATCCTATGGGCACTCTACATGCCGGAGCAACGACAGCGTTCTTCGAATGTGCCACCACGTGGACGCTTTATCCAATTGCCAAGCCAGGTTTCTGGAAGTCGCTGGGTATTTGTCGAACCATCAACTTTACTTTCATGCGTCCAGCTATACCTGGAGAGATGCTACTTATGGAATGCGAGGTAGGTGGTCTGAGGGCTTATGTCTCCACCTATCCGCTCTGCTAACAATCGACAAGACTGTGCACGTTGGTAAAAGGATAGCCATGCTTCGAGCGGTGATGAAGCGGGAAAAGGATGGCGCCGCACTAGTCAGCTGTGAGCATAATAAGTATAATGTTGATGCCGATTTGAAGCTATGAAATTCGAGTTGGGTACGAGTATGATGCCGTCAGCAAAAAAGACCTGTCATCAGGCCCGGCAACATCGACTAGTGCTTGTTTTGTTCCATAGGAATAGTTTTAACCCACTCAGGGGGAGCAAAAAGATATCTCTGCTTTGCCCCCACCCCTGGGAAGCGTTGTTAGAGCCTGTCCTGCAATATTGAATGGCAACCAAACATACCGGATTGAACGAAGGACCTCTGCATGGACTTGCCTATGCTATGCTATACAAGTGCAGCGCTCTGCCGCTGAGCTATGGGGGCGTTCTTTGACGCGTATAGACCACTGGATGTGGCTGGTCAGCGGCATTTTGCAATATGTGAATATCTTGGGTGTGTAATTGTAGGAAAAGATTGGAAGTCGACGAGCGTTATTGTCAAGAGCTAGCAGGCC
Source organism: Pseudocercospora musae (assembly GCA_001578225.1). Taxonomy (NCBI): domain Eukaryota; kingdom Fungi; phylum Ascomycota; class Dothideomycetes; order Mycosphaerellales; family Mycosphaerellaceae; genus Pseudocercospora; species Pseudocercospora musae. The sequence continues at coordinate 32,763 of LFZO01000048.1, forward strand.
TCTTCCGAAGCCAAGCAATGACATCGACAGGTTTGCTTGCGTATCTACTGAGTTTCATAATCATGAGTCTGGCCAATTGTTGTTGTCGATGGTCCTGGAAACACAAGTCATGTGTGTCACTTCACCAACCAGGCGTTGAAGTCTTGGCATCGTTGGGGAGCTCCGCAATGCACCAGGTATCACGGCAGCGAGCTCATGAGAAGGACATTTCACAGCGACTAACAAATAGAGATTAGGCGAAGCTGATCTTGAGGGAGCGATGACACTTCTTCACGAACGAGTGAGTCGATTTAGTCAATATGTTGCTCTTTTTGACATATAGTCACATGCATGCCAACGGGCATGTGCTCACAGGAGCGCATGTGTTATAATCAATCTTGCTGCCTATCCCTTCCCTTGGATGCCTTCCTTGTACTTCGCATCGGATCTCTAGACCTATCCCATCACCAGCGAGCACAACAACCTCGATCGCTTCTCAGCTTGACCATTTGCGATCGGCAAAGCAATGATGTGGTGGCTACAACAGTCGATCACAGTCCTGATTCGGGCGATCGCGTTCATTCCGGGCATCATTGCGATGTTGATGCCGAACACGATTCGTAGGGCCTGTCGCATAAGCTACAGAGCCGAAGTGGCTTCACAACTTGCGGCAGCGACCTCCCTCATGCTCGCAGTTACTGTCGCTTGCATTATTAGCTACGTCTTCTTGCCAGATCAGAACAATAGCGATGCAGACATCTTGTCGTCGGCGAGCTATGGTGTTGAGCCGTTCCTGATCAGCTCGACCATCGATCTTGCTCACTCTTCTCATGGCCAGGCACGACGCTGGGATGAGCGATCTTGAGCTCGAACGCTATCATCTACAGCGCGATCGTTCCCATCCGGTGCAGACTGGAATCCATCGACGGCGCGCATAATCCATCATGTTTCATTGTGTGTCGTCGTCCCGCTGACGCACGTGATGAGTGTGACATACCTAGTGCTGGTGGTCCGGGAACTTCGCAGCAGCAGGACAGCGTGAACGCAGGGTTTCAATTGGACTATCGTTTCGCCTCGATCGGCAATGGGTATCCTGGCATTGGTGCTCGATTGATAGTCACCGCCTATTCTCCAACGACCATTGCTCTTTCCTTCATGCATCAACCTCAGGCAGCGCCTTTTGAAAACTGCGTCTCTGGCATTGGATGAGGAATACACGCAAAGAGACCTTCTAGAAAAGCCGATACAGCAGCGCGTCGCGCACAACACGTATATGGCTGGTGAAGTACCACGATAAGCAGCACGTCGTCAGAAACATTGAACGGAACATCTCCCTCCAAACATGATACCGATTGCGAAAAACGTGGCTACAAATGGCAAGGCCAGACTGGCTGTACCGCGAAGGCCACATCATCAACGGACTCCAACATTTCCAAGCTACTACAGTATGAGGAAGAAACCCAGAAGATGGCCGCTCGTGATACGCTTTGTCAAGGGCGCAATACATGCCGATATTGCTCTTCCAGTCATACTACATGCCGCATTCACCGCCCTCATCTGCTATCTCGACTTTAGTTTGGAAGGTCATCTTGGCATTCCCTCTGCCACCATACCGAGCCTCAGCATTGTTGTTGGTCTCATGCTTGTGTTCAGGAATAGCACCAGCTACGACCGCTTCTGGCAAGGCAATCAGCTTTTCACGACGCTTGAGACAAATATCCGCAATCTGACGAGAAGTTTTCTTGCCTGCAGTTACAAAACTGGAGGACCACCACCCACCGCTGCACAGCGTGCAGATACTGAGCGTACCGTGCGCCTCCTGCTAGCTCTCATCTTTGCCGCCAAGAATCATCTGCGTGCTGAGTGGGGACAGACCATTCCTCTGCTCTTGCCGAGAACAGAAGTCGAGCGCGTTCGCCGAGAAAGTGTTAGCGTCTACAAAGCCGAGTATGACGAGCTTCTGCCGCCTGGAACCAGAGGACACGAGGAACAAGGACTTGGCCTGTTACTTCAACTGTCTGTCCAGATAGAAGCATACATCAAGCGCGCGCACGACCTGGGGTGGTTCCATTCCCCGCAAGCAAGCCAAATGACAGTACAGCTTAACACTTTGGTCGCTGCATATGGGAGCATGGAGACTATACATCTCACCCCTCTGCCAGTTGCTTACCTCATACATATGCGGCAGGTGTGCGCTCTGTTCTGCTGTGTGCTGCCTTTTGCGTTGGTGAAGGAGATGGGCTGGTGGTGTATCCTCATGGTATCCTTCATCGCATTCACGCTTTATGGCATTGAAGCTATTGGGGCTCAGCTCGAGGATCCTTTCGGATACGACAGGGCCGATATCAAGGTGGATGCAATAGCGGAAGATCTCAGGGTAGAGACCTTGGTGCTTTTGGAGAACTGGAGGAGGGGCGGCGATATGTTCACAGTGCCTGGTCACGAGAATGGGCAGTCGAGCGGGATGGAGGGTACTCCCAACCTTATGGGCTGAAGACGGAGCAAGAAAACTGGCGGAAGCACACGATTCAGAGATCTCCAGCGCAGCGAGCGACATTGCCTCCATTACTGGTGTTCCTGGCTATCTTGAAACCACTTCCCAGCTATATTGAGATCTCAATGCTGACTCTTCTCTGCTTTGGCGGGCCTCCTTGCGTCTCTCATCCCTCCTTCATGCTCCATATCGCTTTGGAGACGGACAGCGCAGTTGGTGGTCACGTCCAAGTTATCCATGCAATTCTTGATATTTCTTGAGGTTCCTGGCATCACTTCCGGCTGAGAAGTGAGCTGCAGCTGTCGGTGCACGGCCTTCACAGCGATGAGCTCGGAATCTATCACTCTCACGACCATGAGGGAGTGGCAAGTAACCTAACGCGCTGGAGTAGCGGTGGCTAAAACTTGAGACATGCGTGTTGCAGCGTGCAGCGCGTGGTGCATGTCGCGCCTGCCTGCGAACGTCTGCATGTATCAGCGCGAACAGCAGTTCACATGCAATAAATGGGACTTGTGATAGGCCTCCGCTACCAATGATGGCTGGAGTGGCTCGCTCTACCATAAGCATGATCGCGGTGTTGCAAGAAGCAAACACGTTCATGCAAGCCGCCGGCGCGGTTTCCGGCGGGTGCCTGCGTGAAAATGTGCAATTCAGATGCACCAAGCGATCAATGTCTCAAGTCAAAACCGACTAGTATGGCTTGGAGATGGCTGGACTTTGGAAGACAAAGAATGGGCGGTCAAGGGCGACCTGTCAACGCTGCTGCGAACTGCTGTTCTCCCGCCAGATATCTTCCTGCCTCATTCCTTCTGCAAGCTGGCAGCCCAACAGCTTTCTCGGCCTGCAGTACAGCGACTTTCTACGCCAGATCCGGACATCATGGCCTGCGATACAGTAGACACCGCCTTCAACGATGCCTTTCTCGATGGCAGCTGGGCCAAAGACGACACCTCAGATTTCGGGCTAGGTGCAATCGCAGAGTTCAACGCTGCTTCGAACGCACAGCCTGGAGATACTGTTGATCCTCGGCTGACATTCAGCAACCCATCTATCCCACAGACGCATAATGGCGCTTTCGCTCAGAACGCTCCTGCTGCCACCTCGGACCTGAACCAAACTCTGAGCACATCGCCAAATGTTTACGAAAACTACTCTTCCATGAACATCGGCACATCCAGCACGCCATATTTTCAGTCTATCGAGACGAACCCAGCGCCAGCTTACCAACCATCTCCACTCCGGCATGAGCAGCACTTCATGCATCGTCGCTCAGTCTCCGAACCACCAGCAGACATGGGCCAGAATGTGTTCTTCACGCGTTCAGATCACTACCTTGGTGAGCCGATAGGTCAGCCAAAGCCGCGACCGGTCAAGAGCCTTCCGAGAAACAAGAATCAGCGGAGCCAACCTTACCCACCGCGCCAGTCAACCAGAAATCACCCTCACCCACAAGCGCTGCAGTCGCAGCCGGGCTTTCGTCCTGGAATGCAGCGAAGTCAAACCCAGCCTGTCCACGCCCAGCAGTACGCTCCGACAAGCTCGCCTATGAGTAATTTCCCTCACGCCATCTCTCCTCCTCGTCAGCCATACATTCAGCATCCTTCGCCGGCAACCATGATGCACGAGCAGCAGTACACCCCAATGACCACCACTCGTGTTTGTACTCCAGTTCCAGAAGCAATCATGGCTAGCCCTCCAATGATCGATCCAGCTCTCAGCCAAGCTAGCACGCCCAGCAGAGTTGAGAAGAGACAAACCGTCTCAATCCCTGTCTCGTTGGAAGAGCTGAGGAATATGATATTCGATGCGGTTCAGAAGGCTATTGGTGAAGAGAAGACGCAATGCTCAACCCAGGTGGATGACGTGTCTGAAGGTGTCAGTCCGAGACAGCGGAGACAAATTCATACGGAGGAGGTTGTGGATGAGGGTGCTGGCGTTATGAAGACTGAGTGATAGCGGCAGTACCGATGGGGTCGCCACGATCATTCGCATGAAGGGTAGAGCCTGTCAGTGCCTGGTATGCTATGGTTCCAGAAGTGTAGCATGGAAGCATTGGATAGATGTAGATTGCATTTGTGACGAATTACGATCTCTCATATGTCTCCGAAGCGTCCTGCCACCGTAAATATGCCAGTAAGCCAGTGTGTTGGTTGAGAAGATCAAGTTCGCGATCATTCCAATTCCCAGTACTATTCTTGCCATATATCATAATTTCTGCGCCAGCATTTTGCATCGCTGGGGAGGTATCAGGGTTTAGCTGTCCAAATTCTGGCTATTCCCACTATCTGCAAAGACCGAGCGGGCGGCACAAATGACAGGCATATGGCAGTCATCGATATGTCTGCAGGAGCGACACAATTTGCAAAGCGACCGTTTGACAGCATCGCACGATCCGATGGTCATGATCCGCCATTGCATTGAGCTCCTGGGAGCGTCATAAGAGTGCGTTACCATCCCATCCTCAGGGTGACCGCCAAATCATGGGGAAAAGTCCGAATATCCTAGCTTTGGACGCTCGCCAGAGAAATGTCTCCTCTCGGCAAAGCAAGTCATCAGCCAGCCCACCATGACCAATTCATCAAGGGCCTGCGAGCCATTACAGCTGGCTAGTTGTTAGACTCCGGTCAGCTGAGCTGTATCGTGGCTCGCGATGCAGAAGGGTGCACGTCTGCAATATTTGCTTGTTGTCAAGCAGGCTCTTTCAAGCCACAGCTCAAAGACTGCATGCCACGGCCGAAAGCGGAAGAAAACGACCTCACTTCATGCAATTCGCAGCTCCAAGGTCTGAATCCGAGTTTTGCTAGACAGGTGTGGTCCTCTCAAGTCTCATGTCTCCTCGTCCTCTTCTTTCTTCTTTCCCTGATTCCACACTTCCCAGACGGTGTCATTGATCATATCTGCAAAGCTCTTTCCTTCCTCCACGTCGTCCTTGATCTCCTGTTGTCGCCGGGCTTTCCAGGTTCCTGGCTCATACGCTGAACCGATACCATTCCTACCGTCTTTCTGGAGTTCTCCAACGATGCTGGGACCGGACGTGCTTTCCGACTTTGGCAAAGGCTGTCTTTGTTGTCCAGTAACTTGCTGCCATATCGACCTTCCACTGGATTCTCGAACAAGGTGATTGGCAGAGAATCCCGTCAAGCCAAAAAGGCCAATTGTGTACGTATCGAGCTTGCGAGGTGGTAGAAGAGCGAGGATTGGACAAGCTACTAAGGTTGCGATCGCGGCATTGTGGAGCGTCTTTGCGTATCTTTCTGTCTCGACTACTGAGGGCTGCCGCTGGGGAGGCTGTGGATGCGACATATTTGCGATACTATTCCAACCTGCAACAGATCGTCAGGTGTTTAGAGTCTTCTTCAAGTCGATGCATCATTACTCATCGAGACGGAAGCTCTGGGCAAGTATTAAGGTTTACTACGGGATTTCCAAAAACGGCGAAGTTCTGGCTGCACGTTGTACCACCACAACTTCGCATCACGGATCCGACTCTGCAACACACTAGATGCAGAATGTGGAAGGTATTCAATACTCTGGAGGGTCTGGAGAGTCAGAAGAGATAGAGTTTTCATCGATTTCATGGCGTTCAGCCTTCTTAGAAGCCGATGTTGGCTTCGATGCTGTGAGGACAGGTTCGCATCATAATCCTTCTTTTGCAACAAAATGCTACATAAATGGAAAGCCCTACATTTTCAAGGCTGATCTGAAGAATGAAGCCACCGAAGCAACAAGCTGATCGGGTACTGTTATGGCTCTGGTTATGTTCAAAATCTGCCCTTGGCTCAAATCGCACAAAGTTGGAATTTTCAGCCGAGGACGTGGAGAGACGAGCCAGGATCGAACTGGAGACTGAGAACTGTCTCACGGCTCAGGAAAATCGAGCCCTGGTCTAATACTTTTTTTTTAGTTTTTAGAGTAAAATCCCTTTGTTTCTTCTGGAAATATATCTCTGTATATAGTATCCTGGAAGAAACAGACAATTAAGTCAGAAAATTCCTAAGAATTTCAAGCCCCACTCTGCGCGCTGGGCCAAGAGCTATACGATACGAAATTGTTGAAGGGCCCAGGCTCTGGCATGACTGAGTCTCTATTATATCAATCAAAAAGCCGAAGCCAATACATGCATGAATGTGAGGCGGGATAATTCTATCCCTGGCTATCGGCAACGTAGCAAAGTGGTTACTGCGTTTGACTCGAATATTCTTCGACATCAAATCTCTTCGGAGGCGTAGGTTCGAGTCCTGCCGTTGTCGTTTATTTTGTGCGTTTTTTTTGCTGTCTAGGAGGTCATACAATCTCTGTAATGATTTGGTTCCACCTCATAGTGGAACCGTGAAAGCTGACAGTCACCGTTGCTCTCCAAAACAGCTGTAGACATCCGAGCCTGCAGGCACGAGACCCATGTATAAAAATACGTTTTACAGAGAACGCAAAGACAGACACAAGCACTCAGAGCGTCTCCATCGATCTGAAGACGAGCTTCGCATCACGCTCCACGGTATCCTCATCCTGCACTGCAGAACGAGATTTTCCCGCCGGATTGACGAAATGGTAGGAAAGCCAACGGCTTGAGCTTGCAACGTCCATGCCCTGTCGTCATCCTACATTCGATTCGATGGGATCTGCTTCAACAACAAAATGCTGCGTTCCGACTTTCAGATAAATTCAGCCTGACCGAATTTCTCAACATTCGCCGCCCTAGTATCGCCCTCCAGTTCGTTCACCGCACTTTTCCCCGAGCGAAGGATTATCACCGCATAGACGGAACTGGTAGACCTAAGGCACAAAGTTCAGCTCATGCAGCCACGGAATGCCGCCCATCGCGAGCTGACTCGGACTCTGCATATATGCATCACCAAAAAGTCAAAGCTGACCTTTTCAGACACAAAGTGCTGAGCTAGAGTGCTTGTTGTTGACAGCTCTGCTACCTGATCATTTCTATCGGGAATCTTCCTCCTTTTACCCGACCGAGACAGCGACAATTTCTCGAATGGCAAAGCAATACTTCTGTTTCGATTAATCAGAAGCACAGTGTCTGTTCTCGATTGCATAAATTCTACCACCAAAACGATCGAACCTCTCCAAAACCAACCGAACACTCAACCAAAATGTCCAACCCCCTCCTTCCCTATGCCCGCTTCATAGCCATCGTCTTCCCAACCCTCTACGCAGGTGTGACAGCACAATGTAAGCCCCATGAAAACAGAAATAATAGTCGAACTCACACTTACCTCCAGGTTTCACAATCTCAGACTCCTTCACCTTCGTGCAACCCATAGTCTCCCACGCTCCCGACCAAAAAACCATGGCACGACAATGGCTTCACGGATACCAATATGGACCTCTTTGGGTCCCACCTTTAATCGCACCAGGAACATTCTCCAACATCTACCTCTACACTTCAACTTCAAACCCCCTATACTTGCTCGCAGCAGGGTTGATCTTTAGCATTCTGCCAATAACATTTTTATATATGGAGCCGGGAATCAATGGAGCGTGTAAATGGAAAGTCGAAATACTTCTCAGAGAAGAAAAAGATTTCAAGGCCATGCCGAATACTCGTATCTTTTGGCCCAGTGCGCATAAACATGGCGGAACGTTGAAAAGTAGGAAATGGGCGGAGAAGACGAATATGAAGGAACTGGTCTTGCATTGGAGATTTGTGAATAACTTTCGTTGGGTGATTGGAGGTGTAGCGGCCGGTGCGAGTGGATGGGCGACCTTCTCTGGACTGGCGTAATACGTTGCATTGTGACAAGATACGGTGGCGAGCAGCAGACTCGACGAGTTCTGTGGCGAGTTTGAACTGCCCGGACAATGTCAGCAAAGTGGAGGCTCTTTCGCAATGGTATGAGAAAGTAAAGACAGAAATTGCTCATCATTCCGATAATAGTCCCATGGACAGTGGTATCTTCTATTGAATCAGTATCGCTATGCATCAGCGACTTCCAGCACAGCCGACAATATTGAATGAGTCGTCAGGTCATGCTATTTCGTGCCGCCAACAGCACAATGAAACTTTTCCGTCATGCAAACATCCCTCATCACATCTATCTAAAGACGCCATCCTGCCTACCATTGTAGGCGGAGCTCGACTCAGGTGGACCAAAGATACTCCCGCAAGCTCTTGTATCGCTTATTTGAAGACCTTTCCGTCAGCCCACTCGTAGGTCTTGCCGTTGACAGTGATTGGCTTATCCCATGCCCACTGGTCGTTGACAAACTCGCGGTCATCGGCCTTCTTCGGATCGAGCTTGGTGAATTCGTAGCTCTCGTAGTCTGGAGCGACATCGAAAGCTGGAAGGGCCTCGTTACCACGGATGACGAAAGCACCCTTGACGATGCTGTCGTTGGTCTGACCATATACGGAAGCAGCGCCGAAGATGTACTTGCGGCTGGCTTCCAGACGAGCGAAGAAACCGCCAATCAAGTTGGAGGTCATGAAGGTCATGGTGAGCTCGTCGTTGTACTTGTAGTCAACTTGCCAGATGGAGTACTCCTCGAAGTTGCAGTTTTCCCAGAACCATGGAAGGGCGACCTCTCGGGTCTCCTCGTTGGAGTACTTACGCTTCCTGGAACATTGTTAGTAGGAGTCGAGATGTATGCGTGACGCAGAACCTACCAATCATCGAGGACGAATGTGGACTTGCCAAGCGCCTCAAGTGGATGCTTTGGCTTTGGTGCTGGAGCAGGCTCATCTTCCTCATCAGCAGCGGCAGCGGCAACCTCCTTCTTCTTTGGCTCCTGTTTTGGCTTCTCAGCCTTTGGCTTCTCCTCCTTCTCCTTCTTTGGTGGAGTGTTTGGAATGGCGGTCTCAATGAATTTTGGCTCACCAGCGACAGCCTTGAAGATATCCTGGTTGGCGACAGTCTCGAACCATCGAGTGACGGCGGGGTGCTGCGATCGCCACTGCTTGTCGAAGAAGAACTGGAAGCCGCGGGAAGCGATGGAGGCGGTGAAAAGGTCGGCGAGGGTGAGGCGCTCGCTGACGAGGTATGTGTTCACGGTGAGGTGCTCCTCAAGGGCCTTGACGTTGGCAGCGGTGGCCTTTTGTGCGTCGTCGACGCTCTTCTTGTTGTATGGATCGCGGCCGATGAGTGGGCGGAACCAGGCACCGAGGCCTGGAAGGAGCTCAGTGTTGGCAAAGGACATCCATTGGAGGATGGAGGCGTAGTCCTGCTTGGTCTTGCCGAGCAGAGTGGTCTTCTCGTTCTGGGAGGTGACTGCGACGATCTTGTCAGCTGCTGCTCCCTGAAAATTTTCGCAAGCTGGACAGAGTGCATTTCGTGGTTGCAATCAGAGTGTGAATACGTTCTCAACAGTAGTCTTCAGACAGGGATAACTGAAAATATTGATCTATCATCATTGCAGTGGGGTAGATTTTGGGACATGAATGTCGCAGAGGATGATTGTACTCACGGTAGATGGCAATGGCCATGGCCTCAGTCAGGACGTAGCCATCCTGGCCCTCGAAGGTTGGGATCTTGCCCAGCTTGTTGAGCTTCTTGTAGTCGTCGCTGACGCCCTTGGCTGGCTCGGTGTTGACGAACTCGAGATCGAGACTGTTGGCCTTGGCGACGGCAAGGAGCGCAGTGGTGCGCGGGTTGCCCTGGAGGAAATGGTGTCAGAGATTGTGCTGCTACTGATTGCAAGCTATGTGGTGGCAGCTGTGTGTGCTCCTGAATAGTTCTCGAGCGTGGAATAGCATACCTCGTAGGAGTAAAGCTTTCCGAATGGCATATTGTCGGTGGCGATGCTGATTCTGTGTGCCCGAATGCGCCTTCGTTGGCTGTATGCAGAGGCGGGAGGTGTTGTTGGTGATTGTGTGTGGGAGAGAAACAGAACGAGTCCTTTCGCCAGCTTTGAGACTTCGCAGAATTTCCCGCGCCAAATCCCTGTCAGTTCTTCGGGAGCTGCCGTCGCTCCTGCTTCCGCAGTTTAGAGACCTGTGAACATTGGCAGCCACTTTCACGCACACGGCACTCTCCATCGCTATGGAGTGCCAATTACTGCGCAATGGCTGTCGTCGAGTCATTGGTGCCTGCCAAAGACGTCAATTCCATTCGACGAGGAAACAGCTGGCCACGGTTCAATCCCAGCCAGATATTACACCAGCATCTGAAATCCAATTCACCCAAGATCCAGATCAATTCGCGTTAGGAAGCAGGCGACAAAGTACGAGACAGCAGCCGCGAGTCCAGGTCGTGGAAAGTAGACCGCGTAATGAGAGGGGAGATGGCAATCAAAGGAGATTCGGAGGAGGATCAAGAGGAAATGATCAGAGACAGAATCCTATTTTGAGGCGGATACGCATCGTTCCAGCATCGCCGTCGTACTTTACAGCCACACCGCGGTATACTGATGACTTGCTGGAGCTCACGGCGTTATTGCGCAAACATACAACACTTCCTATGCTACCCCCAGGAGAAGCGCCAAGAGTAGCGTGGAAGACTATCGATCAATACAAAGCTGAAGTTGCCGAACCCATTAGAGCGAAGAGCTACAAGATGCTTCTGGAATTGCTCAAGAGATTGAACTACATCCATCCTTCGCTGATACCGGATGAAGTATCGCACGCATTGGAGAAATTCAAGAAATTAGTCCAACCACACCACAACGCAGCTAAGCCGATCGTTGTTGATGCTTGGGGACGAGCGAAGGCAGTTGGAAAGAGAAAGTCCAGTGTAGCTTGTGTATTCGTGGTCGAAGGTGATGGACAGGTTATGGTCAACGGACGATCTTTGACGCAGTACTTTGGACGATTACACGATCGAGAAACCGCCATCTGGGGTTTGAAGGTGACCCAGAGGGTAGACAAATACAATGTCTGGGCAGTGGTGAAAGGAGGTGGAACCACAGGGCAGGCAGATGCAATCGCATTGGGTGTTGCCAAGGCATTGCTGGCACATGAGCCTGCTCTAAAGCCAGCATTACGGCAAGGTGAGTACAGCTTGTGGCTTTTCATTTTCTTTCATTGCTAATTCCGAACAGGTGGCGTCATTACTCGCGATCCCAGACGTGTCGAAAGGAAGAAGCCCGGAAAGCTCAAGGCCAGAAAGATGCCTGCCTGGGTCAAGCGATAGTCTGTATGATATTGTATGCATATCCAGAACCAGCACAGTACAGCCGAGCATGGGCATGCCTTGTACAGCATACTTCTTCCTGATCCACGGCCAGCTCGAGCTCAGGAAAGAGGAACCCCCAATGAGCGCCTTCCCCATTACAGCTCAGAACGAGAGGAAGCAGTAGAGGTCAGTGCGGCCTTCTTCCATGGCTTCGCTAACGAGAACAGCTCCCAGGATGTGGCCACGAGAAGAAGATTGGGAAATCACTGCGCAATCGTTCTGAGCAGACACCATAAGAGGATCACGATACATTACATCTTCATTTAGTAACCAGTCGTCTGCTTGTCTAATGCATCGATGATATCCGTGCTCTTAGCCAGGAATCCATTCGCATCGGCATTGTACCTCACCATCTCCTCAGCATACCACGGACTCGTCGTTCCCGTACAGTCCTGTACATACACAACATCAAACCCTTTGAAGAACGCATCGATAAGCGTACTCCAAACACACTGATCGCTGTTGACGCCACCAATAAACAGTGTCGTGATACCCGACTCTTGAAGATAAAGTCCAAGTGGTGTCTGTGCGCCCCAAAGTCCAGAGAATCGATCTGTCGCTCAGCACATCAGTTCCTGACATTCGGCGAAACGTTTCCGAGCCAGTGAGAAAGAAAAATTCAACTCACTCTTATGAAACAAAAGATCCGTCCCATCCTTAATCCCCTCCTCATACAACGGCCACAAATCCCCCCAAACCCTCGAATTCCAAGCCCCTCGACACAATTTCTTGCCCATATCCACTTCCGTCCCATCCTCCTCTTTCAGCATCCCCATGTCCGTACAAAAACTGGTAGCTTGCGTCTTTGAATCATTGGAAAAATTACTGAAAAAGGCTGGAGGCATTGTAATCAAATCAAAATTGTCGATTCCCCAATTCACCCATAAAATCTTCATGCCATGCTTTCTAAAACCTTTCACGAGATTGATGGTTGGTGGAACAGCTGCGCGCCCTCGTGTAGCGTTTGGTTGGAGGGAAGGATGAAGGAAGAAATTTTGCATGTCTACAATTACAAAGGCCGTGCGGTTGGGTTCGATTATGGCTTTTTGACGGAACCCGAGCATAGGGATTGTTTTCGGGCTTGTGGTGGGGGATATGGAGGAGCGGGTTAGGTCCCATGTTGTGTTGTCCGGGGAGATGGTCCAGAAGTTGTAGTGGTTTCCTAGACGGTAGGGAATGGAGGTTGCGTTTATGGTGGATTCGATCTGGGTCAGGGCGTTGGAAGTGTCGTAGATTTGGGCGTAAATTGGGGAAAGGAGGGAGAAGGTGGGGTTGAGGATGTATTGGTGGAACTTCATTTTGATGGGCTAGTGCTTTCGAGAAGAGCTTCTAGGTGCTGAGAGGTGTTCATCGACGTGGTGTCTATGCATACTTACGCCCTGGAGAGCTGCCACGAGGCTGGTGCGTGCTCTCTGCACAAATGAACCATGCTGTCAGATAGGCATTTGTACTTGGTCCAATAGCTGACACTATTTCTCGAGAAGAAGCTCAACTACCTTTGGCTCTAAATGCATTTCCGGGTTCAAGATGTTGTTCACAAACATGTTGCGCAGATAGGCCAGGAAGATCCCCGCATCCACGCGCCGAAGGCGAGATTGGCATCACTGTGCTGGAGAACGATTATGATGGGTTGTATCGTTTCGGCACGGTTGAGGTGAAATTGTCATGCAATATTCCGTCTGCAGCTGGAAAAAGAAATCGTTGGAAATCAGCAGCATGAGTCTCGGTCCCAGGCCGCGTCGAATCTTCACAGCTATCAACCTGGAAAGACAGACTGAGCCGATCACAAAATATCAACACCTGACGGCACATTTTGGTCCTCGCCGAGTGCAAAAGTTGTGACCACCGCCAAGGTCGTGCCAATGAAGTCATTAGAGAAAGCCGTCGCTTCTCCTATCCAAGTCGCTCGTTGTGAACTCACAAAGCTCTTTACGATAACCGATACACATCGTGAGGGAGAGCGAGATACTCATTGATGGATTGGTCGTCCGCTTCGGGTTGCACCTCTTCCATTCGCACAGCATCAGAGAAAGCGTCTTCATCTTGGTACAGAGCATGGATTACATGTGTTTCTGCCGCTCAGGTCTTGTTGCCAATCTCTTTCATGCTTCATGCCGAGTTCGGGGAGGTACTGTAGCTCGCAGCTCGGTTGCCATCCACCACTGTGAGTGTTCGGGAGCTGATTTCGCTGTTGAAATTTCGCAAAGACGGACCGATAGTGTTGCGTTGCATTGATCTTGGAATTGAGTAAGGGAAAGAGACGGCACGTTGATTCGCGCCGTGTCTGGAAGGCAGCATACTGCGAACGAAACTACAGAAGTGTAGCACAAGTGCTACACCTGCAGATCGATAAGATCCCAGCTTGCGCGTCAGTACGTGTGGTGGTTCATTGTTCATTGTTCATTCGCGTGGTGCTAAGGTGTGGACGAGGAAGGATGCTCCAATCAGGAAAAACCGGACTCAAGTCCATGGCATTTCGATATTGTTTGCACTGATCGTAGGTTTCCGAGATATCTTCTCAGGTCACTAAACAACATTCTAACAGGAATATTTGACCTAGGAAATTCCTTTCATTCGCCATCCCTCCAGTTCTCGAGCAACCTTCCGACCTGCTTGAAGCTCACAGGCTTGGTCATGTAAATGTCAACGCCAGCCTCAAAGGCCTCGGATTGATCGCTACCCTTCGCATTGCCGGTCAGCGCGACCACCAAGGCTGGCTTGATACGCAATGGACCATGATAATTTCTGGCGCTCTTCCCCTGCGCCTTCTGCTCTCGCTTCTCCGACTCTCTTCTCCGGATGATGCGCGTGGCCTCAAAGCCGTCCATCACCGGCATTGAAATATCCATGAAGATGATATCGGGCGTGTCCAGATCATAGGACTCCACGGCTTGCTGACCATCCTCAGCAGTCTTGCAGATCGAGTCATCATACCCGCGCTTCTGCACGAAAGTCTGCAGTAACTTCAAATTGACCTTGTTGTCGTCCACCAATAACAGGCGTGGCTTGCGACTCTGCACCGTATTGGAGTGTTGCCAGACAGAAGTAGATTTCACGTTGGTATCCGGGACCGAGTGGCCTGGGCTCAGAGAGGGCCTGTCCTGAGTAGCGGCAGCCTTTGCACCATTCTCGGAGGACCCGGGTGGTGCAAGAAACGCTGGCGGGGCTATACTTGCGGCCGGATCTCCCGTCTTTGCTCTTGGGTCCAGCCCGGCAGGCTCAGCATGGTTCGGAAATGGAAATCCCCCATCTGAACTTGCGCTTATTTCTTTGAAATGAGTAACACCTAGAGACACCGGCCCTAGCGACGTGGGAGAGTCTAACCGTGGAGAGCGACCTGAGCCCTGGGTAGGCTTCGCAGACTTTGTGCTGTTGGCGGCCGAAGCCTTTCCGCGCATTCCATATTCCGATCCACTTTGCTGTTGTGGTGCCTTGTCCAGAGCTCTTTTCACTGCACGTGCGAGTTTGTACGGCCCGAATGGTTTGCACAGGAGCTCGACCTGGCTGCTTTTTATATCTTTCGCAAGTATAGCCTGCCTTCCCGGATTTGCACAGAGTATGATGATAGATTGGAGCGACAAATTTTCCAGGAAGTCGGGGCGTTGTGCAAGCAGTGTGGGCAAGTGGATCTCATCCACTATGACAATCTGGGCAGGCAGATCGAAATTCCAAGTCTGTAACACCGGAAACCCAAACCAGCCGGTCAGGTACAGTACGAGCGCTGAGTGGACAGCAACTGCGCCCTGTGTTTGGCCAAAGCTATCATGTTCCAGAGCGGGCTCGTAAATAGCGGCCTGAGGTGGCGTTCTCAAGTTTTGGAGGAACGTCACACTTTGGTCTGTCACCCGAGATTCGTCGGGAACGAGCGTGGTCTTGGACGGCGCTCCAGTTGTGTTGAGGCGTTCAACCTGCTAGGCATTTGCTTTCCGCATTGCTATGCTCGGCGTGTCAGTATAGAATTGTATAGTGAGACTGATCGCGACTTACGCAGTGTAATAGTCACTATGGTCCCGACATTGACGATCGATTTGATTTCGATTTCGCCCGATAGCATATTGACAATTGATCTGACGATGCTGAGACCGAGACCTGTACCGGCGGATCGAGCGTTCTCTTGAGCGAATGGTGTGAAGATCTTGGTTCTCAGATACTCAGGAGAGATTCCCTGTCCAGTGTCGGTCACTGTAAGCTTGATTTGTTCAGGCTTGTCTTCTTTGAATTGAACGGTCTTGTTGGCGGCACTTTCTTGTGCAATGCTGCGAAGGCAAACATTAATATATCCGTGCTTGGTGTACTTGAGCGAATTGCCTGAGCAGAGCATGCGAGTTAGCTCTTCTCCACCTGCCGTTGTGCCCTCTAAGACTGACCAAATAGGTTCATGACGAGCCGTCGAATAGCTCCGGGCTGTGTTGAAAAGACCCAATCTGTCGGCGGCGCGATATCCAGGATTAATTCGACTTCAGGTCGCGTGGCGTTCACAATTCTCCTTAACTCTGGCCTGACACTAGCGTCGTTGAGTGTCGAATTGAAGTCTATCGCAGTATCATCAAATCCGACATTCATTCTGGTTTTGGCTAAGTGTCCAATTGCGAGACCTGCACTTCGTTAGCAGACAGAATTTAGCGCACCTCACTGCAACGCATACCGTCAATGACCTCTTCTGTCACAAGTGCGACGTTGCATTCTTGCTCAACAGCAAATATTGGGTCAGCACGGAGACTTGTCGCAGCTGGGGCTTTCGGCTCGTCTCTCTCAGCAGAGTCTTGAGAAGATCCTGCAGACTGGGCGGAGGATTTATGCTTCAGCGTGTTCACTTTGCTGTAGTCAAGGACCATCGCCACTGCACAAGACATAAATCAGCATCATTTGACCTTACCATTTGGAGCAGTGCAACCGAAACGCTTACCAGTATCGAGGAGAGTGTGAGCGCAGGCGTCCATGGTGTCAAGACACGACTTTTGGAATGCATCACACTCGGTATCTTGCAGGAATTCCAGACTGGCAAGAATGCCGTGAAGTGGACTCCTCAGCTCGTGCGATACGGAACCGATGAAATCGCTTTTCTGCTGATCAGCAAAGACTGTTGCGAGACGTACGACTGTGTGATTATCGTCAGCGTGAGGCAGCCCTTTGAGTCAAGTATGTGCAGGACTGCTCACTCTCGGCCCTGATGGCATTGCAAAAAGAGAGAAGCGGGAGGTAGTCCATTTCGTATGAGAATATACGGTACCGAGAATTAGTCCAAGCAAAACAGGATGTCCAGCGATTGAGTTTTCTGCCCATAGAAGTCGGTCAATACAGCCCACTGCCAAATTGTAAGACGAAGAGAAGTATTGCTCACGCATGGAACATTGGCACGAATATGACTTGCTTGGCCTGAGGAAATTGTCGACGAAGTAGAACGAGCTCGTATAGCTTGAAGGAAAGTCGTCCAGTCACGGGACGTCCCTCCCAGTCGAAAAGACTTGTCCCTATATGATCCGGTAGGTCGTATAGCTTGCCTCGTGGATGACGCTTGCACATTTGCTGGAGCTCCGGCGGAGCCAGAGTGACTCGCCATGACGGATCTGCCCTTCCGAAGTTCTTCGGGGTACGACCGTCAGTGACAGATGCTGCTGCCAATACGACTCTCTCTTTCATAGCGCCACTGTGGGCGGAGCCTTGTCTTGATCCAGGTCGTGGATGACTGGCCGAGATACCATGATCTGCTGCAACATCCAAGCGGTCGACATTGAAAGCATCCGTGAGCTCCTCGTAATCGTCTTCATGCCTGCGCAGTACTGGATCCGCACTGTTGGCATTGGCGTTAGTGTCCAAGAGAACGACGCCACCACCACCGTATTGTGAGAAACTCATGGATTGGCGGATCAAATATGTAGCCCTGTCGAAGGCGCGCTGATGATCTGCTTCAGTTATATTGCGTGGTGGTGGACTCCGCGATGATGTGGTTGAGCCTTTCGTGGACTGTCTCCTATCAGGGCTTCGGCCGCGTTCTGGGCGAGTTGACAGTTGATGTATCGTGTCTAGCGAGAGTGCCGACGGAGTCTGCTTCACTGAATCAGACGAGGTCGGAGCATCCACTGTCTGCTGTAGAGGATCATCCGGAGGATGTTCATTACCATCGGTCCTGATCGTAGATTCTTGAACGGGCGTGCTAGGATCTGCAGGGTGATCCCCATCTGGATCATCCTCTTCGGTAGACGGTACCCCAGATTCTCCGAAACCAGTGCAATCTACATTGTTCAATTCGTCTTGTTGTAGATACTCTGGTGAAGGTTCTGTCGAGATTTGAATTCCGTCTCGGAACGATTCTCTGCGGGACCCTGTTGGACTTCTACTGGAAGTGCGTGCAGGCGCGACTTCAGGTGTGGCTGTGGTCGGAGTGACTGCAGCAGAGGCGCCGGGCGTCTCGTCAGGAGTGACATGGAGGCTCGATTCATCCGCCCTCGATTCAACTTGCATTTGTGCCTGCTTGCCTTTGCTTGCCCTTCGTTGAGGCGAATCTGAGCTTCGTCGCGGGTTGAGTTGTCGACTTCGAAAGCGATAATCTGGACTGATGAAGTCTGCCATGCACATGTTCATGTAAATCGCTCGTTGCTTTTCGTGGGCCTCCTTCACAGTTCGCATATGGGCCATGATGTTGTGGGCCAGTGTTAGGAGCACTATCATTATCGGTCAATGGGGTGTAACGTAGTCAGCACGAAAAACGTACCTCTGAGGCGAACGAGACTCGTAGAGTCTCTTGGACGATCGTCCAGGAGGAACAAGGCACCAATATTTATGTCGTTCTCAGTACGAAGCGGTAGGCCACAGTAGTATCGAAAGTAGGGTTCCGAGTTGACGAACCTGTTGTTCATCCATCGCGGGTCTTTGGACATGTCGAGGACTTCGTAGTGCGCAGGCACTTCTTGGCCGTCTACAATGCGAGGATCTTGTGCTAAAGTCCACTCGACAAGGCCGCCTTTCTTCGGAGCAGATATACTGCCATACCAAAGGCCATCATTCGTGTGTTCCGATTGGCTGGTATCCTCAAGGTCGAGCGTTCTCGTGGCTTCTGCTACGAAGTATGAGCAGTCCTTGTCCACCAGCCCAATCATGGCTCGCTGCACGTCAAGACGATACGCTGCAAGCTGTGCATGTGCTTGAAGTACCGTGTCGGGATATGGCAGGAACACCGCTTCATCTTTCGCTTCAGCCGGCGGTCGGTAGTATTGGAAAAGTTCTCGAGCTCGAATCTCGCCGACCTCCTCGGGCTCCACATAGTCATTGCCTTCGTCGGTGAATGGTCCACGCATGTCGCGATTGCCAGGAAGCGGCTTCTTTGATTGAAAGGATTGGTTGTCAGAACGACATGAACAGGAAGAAGTATGTCGATGAGGTTGACATCCATGAGATGGATTTTGATGTTCTCTAGAGGGTCCACTGAGCGATGGTCGTCCCATAGGACGAGGTGTCTCAGGTCGATCCGAGGTGTAGCACAGGTTGCGGGAGGGAGGCAGGCTGCTTGATCGGTAATGCGCGTGCGGACGCGGCCGTATCAGGATGAGGAGGATTGGTGGTCTTTATTGAATATGCATCTAACGGCCAGCAACAATTTATGGATGATTATGATGATGATAGTCCTGAGGTCCAAATGCTTCTTCCAGCCGCATGAATATCCAAATGACTGGATGCGCTTCTGGGCTGCCGAGCTTCGGCATTGACGTTCCAGTCCTGGTTACTGTTTTGATGAGCGGCGGGAAGATGGAAGCGTCGGCCTTCAGTGATCCTAGCTGTTAGGAAGGTACCGCACACGGAACAACACAATGTGGAGATCATTGAGAACGATCTGTTATACCACGTGGCGTTCCTGCCACCACGCACGGGCATGATCCTCATCTCAATCGAACCTCTTCGTAATCAGCCGGTTTTTTTGATCAAGCATTGCCCGTTGTGCAACTCCACACTCCACGCTGGCGGCGAGTGATCTTCCCTGGCACCTTCGACCGACTAGTCCATGGTGCAGAACATGATGAAAGCTCATATGAGAATCGAGGGCGAGAGATCAGGATCTCGGCAAGGAAGCAGAGTGCTTTATCATAGTGATGATCTCAGCGCAGGAAGCAGTACCCGTCGACTTGGAACGTTTATTGAGCGCAAGAGCCGCCATGACGAAGTAGGCCTCCAGAGATATGCGCCATGCTCGCGATCTCTGGGGTAGGGATCGAACCAAGACACACCACTGCTTATGAAAGCTGCACGAAGGCCGAGACAGAGTAAAAGCCACAATTCCCTGCGAAGACAAAGATGTTTGCGATTTAATGTAGACATAGACTTCCTGTCATCTGCCATGCTCAGCTCTCTACACCTTCTCCATCCAAGCACCGAGTCTGCTTCCCAGCCAGCCAAGTGTGAAGCTGGACTGTTGGACGCACTGATGGCAATATTAAATCGCCGTCAACCTGCTTTTCTGGAAAGAGCGTGTGATCATTCAGATAGTGGGGTATTCCGAGGTTGCTGTGAATAGGAATGGCTTTGACCCGGTCGGCTGGCTGCAGTCGCCACTGGCATGGACCACGTTGTACGGAAGCTGTTGCGGATTGATTTGACAGGTGTAATCTGATGTCTTGTTCGTTATGTGGTTCAAAGAATATGCACTAGAATGACAGTAAGCAGGACTGTCATGCATTCTGATCCCGATAGCCTCACCTCTCTCCATCACCAAGATCCTCCTTGATCGCGAGGCTGAAGTTGCCAATCGAGAAATAGGGGAACAGTTGGAATTGGAAAGGAGCACCGCCGTCATAGGCGCCTTCGGTTGTGTCGCAGGAGATCCACTGGCCGGTCGGCACATTTACGCTGTATGCTTCCTCTTGGAGCCACGAGTTGTCACCCCAGAATTTTGCGCAGTATCCGGACTGTGGTTTGTTGCCAGAATTTGTACTGTTGACCGAGAAGGCGATGCGACAGTAGTTGACCTGGCCACCCGGATTGCCATTGGGTTGATGCGATGTCATTCCGGAGACATCAAATGGAGACAGTGCTGCGACAATTGATGTCAAGGCAAGGACGATCGGGGTAGTGCTCTTCATTTTCGCAGAGTGTGATGAACACTGTGAATTTCGGGATTTCCTTGGCAGTTGCGTGACACTGCCGCTCTAAGAAAGCCATTCTGCCCATGCTTTATAGGCGTTCTGTTCGCAAAGGATTGTGGTGGCGAAGGGAATGTAGCGTGGTGTCGGAAGTATCTGTCAGGTACGATCTTCTAAATCAAGCTGTCGCGGTTGCGTTGTGGAACCAGCGTGCCGCATTGCGCCAGCAAATAGTCGCTCTCATTGAGTGGTAGCACAGGCATGTCGTCAAGCGAGTGCTATGCCCGAAGTCCATTGGTCGCGTAGCAGTCAAGCGTGCGCATGAATCCTGCACGAGTGAGTTATTGCACGGCAAGACCGAGAAGATGTCTCGTATTCATATACCTTCGGCATTCGAAGTATTGATCCACAGCGAAATGTTCTCAGCTTTTCGCGAACCCGGACTTGCCTTTTCTCTTGCCGAATGTCACCCTTCGCGGCACGAATTGCAGCGAAGACATAGACTTGGTCAGGGTGTCGACGCTTGCATCGGCCTTTGTCGCGTCCTGGTGGTCACGACCAGAGATGTGCTTCTCCTGCTCGCGCTCGCGCTCGCGCTCACTCCTCTGCGTATCCCGGCTGGCCGTCGTGCCCTCGGTAGTCACAGTGCTTGCTGTAGTCGTGCTACCTCGTCGCTCGCGGCTGCTCTTGCGATGCCCCTGAGCGTCGACGCCAGGTCGAAGCATACTCCGTCGGCCATCTATCCCGCTATTGACCATGAGAAAGTCGTAGTTCTTCGGAAATCCATGCTTGTCGACGAGATGTGACCTGCGCTTCTGCCATTCTGAACACACCTTCTCGCAGCCCTCGACGAAGCATCCGAATGTCCGTTCACCCTTGTCACGCTTTGCTGCTACTATGGGGTCGTGGTTCTCAGACAGGTGCAATTCCAGGAAATGCGGCGTGGGCAGATTCTTCTGACACTCACGGCATCTATTGGTGTGCGATTGATAGTAGTGAGCTTCATAGTCGTTGTAGGTTGCAAAAGTCAGCGGCTTATGAGGTGGTAGCAGGCATTGCATTGCCCTTGCAGGGCGCTGCTGTGCTTCTTCTTCGAGCTCGACGTACTTGGGCGTGTGAGCCTGGTCTTCTGTTGGCAGATGCGGAGAATGTGCCGTGTCAGACAGTGACTCTGTCCTCTCGCGCTTTGCCATGATTCTAGAGCAAATCACATGCTCGAAGTGAGTGAAGTGAAGAGATGCGGTTGAAAGTGCCTGTGAGGGCCTCGGTGTGCGCGCTTTGCTTGTGATGGCTCTGATCCAGTGTCATTACTGCATGTGTGTGAGTGGAGCCTTAGTCGGAGGGCGAAAGTATGAGTAGTTCTATACGGTATAGTTCTACCTCGACTTCGAAGTCTGGCTCAGCAAAGCACACCAATCCTTACGATCCGCGGTGCCGCGCCAACTCACCAACAACACACGCCGCGAGAACCATCAGAGTGCTGTCGTCGCCCACCATACCGATTCTTCACCGCTCCGCCGCGACCGAGACTGCGCCAGATGGACCGCGCCACCACCTCCGCTTGTGTCCTAAATCACTTCACCTAACCACAACCTCCACCACCGCGCACGCGACCGACCAGCAGTGTCGCTCCTGTTCCAGCGCCTGCTATGAGTCGCGCGCTGCTCACCACAAAAGCATGGAAGGTCTGCTCGAGCGAGAGACATTCCTCGAACAAAATGTACACAAATTGCTAGAAAACCGCGACACGCCGCTGCCAGTCATTCTCGAAGGCTTCGACAGCTACCGACAAGCATGCCAGGCTGTCGTACTCGCCGACCCCGAAAATGCACAATCTCATGAAATGCGCCTCTGGGCGGCGCATGGCGCAGGCAGGACCTTCTTCCACCGAGCCCTGAGCCAATTTCGCAAGAATAATCCTGACAGAGTCGTGGAGACACGCATGCTGATTAAATTTTTCCTGTCATGGATCAAGCACGGCGAGAAATTCTACCGCGCATTCATCCTCCAGCTCAGCACTTCCATCGGAGGCATTCCCGAGCTGGAGGCACTCGCGCAGCACGAGAACAGTAATGGCGACGCCGGCGAAAGCCAACCAGTCAATGCTCCTTCTGTCCTCCGTGACGCTGTACTTGAATCTTGCCATCGCACCTTGGTGTACTTGGGAGACCTCTCTCGCTATCGTGCCGCCGAAAAGCTGGACAAGGAGCCAGACTTTGGTCCTGCTATTGGCTACTACGCTTTAGCTGCCTCGTTGAAACCTCGCTCGGGCCTGGGCCAACATCAGCTTGCAGTAGTCGCCCTTGGACGAAGCCGTCACCTCACTGCAATTTACCACCTCTATCGCTCCCTAGCTGTTGAAGACCCTCACCCAAATGCTGACAAGAATCTCCGCTTGGAGTTCGACAAGACGAACTCCGCTTGGGACAAGGGCGAGCTCATCCAGAAGGGCATGCCTAATGATCCCGATGCCTCGAAGCATGCTCTGGTTGGCTGGTTCGTTCGACACCACGGCATGTGCTTCCGTGGAGAGCAATTTCGTGCGCACGAAGAGCTCGAGCGTGAGGTACTCACTCAGCTTTCCAATGTCCTCAAGCAGCGTGCGCTTGACGGTACTCTCATGCGTATGGTCTTGGTCAATGTCGCAGCTCAATACATGGCAGGAGAAGGATTTCAGAGTGAGTTCGATTACAACTTCGTGAGACGTCAGCTGACGAAACCATTGTAGCCCACCAAACAGCCAAATACCAGCAGTCCTTCTACTATTTCCTCAGATTTAACCTCAAAACCTTCGCGGCGTTGCTTCGCACGTTCTACGACGATCTTCGTGCTTTGCTCCTCAATATGGACGATCACGACGTGGAACTGGAGAAGAAGCTTACGGATAATGGTCGCCGTCTCTTGCCTTGCCTCCGCGTCTACAACAATTGGCTTCTCACAAGTATCAGGATGGTTATTGGTCTTGCTGATGATGACTTCGTTGGTGATGCTGTCGCTCACTTCTGGCCAATGTACGCGAAGACACTCGATCTGATGGCTCAAGCATTCCCAATCTGGGATCTCGATGATATATCGACCGTAACATACATGCTCGAGGAGGATGTCGACACCCTAGAGTTCCAGCCGGTACTGTCAGAAGAGACAATGAAGACCTGGTACCTGAAGCCAAACAACACACTTAGACCTCGTTTCTCGGCTCGAGAGACCGTTCGTGTCTCTGTGGACGAGGAGATGCTGTGGCGAGTCCGCGCATTCCTCGAAATCGGCGTGAATTTGGCCTCTTCCGACAATGCTGCACCAATTTGTATCCGTGGAACGAGGATCTTTTCAGGTGACGAGAGCAGGATTGAGCCACTCACCGTCCCAGAAAAGGACTACACGCCGGCGCCAATTGCCCCCCCAAGTAAAGCGAAGCCCGTTAGTTACGCTAGAGCTGCTGCCAATGGCCACGCTAGATCCGTCCGACCAGCTCAGGCTGTTCGAAAGCCAAGCGGAAGCAAGGCTCAGACTAAGGATGTGCAGCTAAGCCGTATGGTAGATGACCTCGTGGAAGACGACGGGGTCGATGGAGGACGCGAGGGTAGCAAACCGCTCACGCCGCCTCAACCCGTCGCTACCAATCCTAGTATTGTCGCTAACGGGGAGGCGCCTCTCGCACTTCGGGACAGTGTGCACGATCTTCCTGCTATGCACACGAGGCCACCGAAATATGTTCCGCGACCATCCGCGCAGGACTTCATCCCACAGCAGAGCATTGCTGTAACACCCCCATCCATTGGGCGCACTCTGCCAGGCCCGGTCGGATCGGAGCGAGCACTTCAATCTGTCTCCAAACTTTGGGAAGGATCAGTCTCCCCAAATTTTCCATCCGGATTGCCAACAGGAACACTCGGCTCTCCTGTCGCCCTTAATGCTCGTGTTCCCGGTCATTCGCGAGTCAATTCTGCGTCTAGCATTCGTAGTCGAAATTCGCTGAACGTCGTCGATTCATGGGGATCCACAACCGACTCTTCCGCCCCACGCACTTTGCCCGATACTGTTATTGCCAACACTGTTCATGGCACCAGCAATCACTCTAGCATGGATCGGTCTGGCATGGCGAGTCCACTTCTGTTCGGAGGCGGCGGAGGTCTTTGGAGCACTGGACGAGGCTTCCTGAATGGGAGCCCATCGTATGGCCAAGGTGGCTGATTAGTTGTACAAAGCTCGCAGGACACTGCGATATGGCTACCAACATTATCCACAAGAGGAGCACGAAGGAGCTCACTAACCATTCGATATCTCAGAGCACTCAAGCACGTCTGAACGCTTTCTCGAACTCTTGGCTTGCTACGCATCGAAATCGTCGGTGATGGCTCGGGTCTGGCCCTCCGTTAAGACCGGTAGTTGAACACAGTCTGCAAGAAGGCACCTCGCTGTGGGCCGTTCGATCCGATAATACCGAAGACGGAAATTTGTCCATGAGGTATGGTTGGACCTTGGAGGGAGGGAGAAGATCTGCTTGCTTTTCGGTGCGATCTTGTTGCGTTCAATTGTCACTCCTTTTTGGCAAGTCAATCCCATTGACTTGAAAAAATAAAAAGACTTGCGGAACCAGCTTGTCTTCACAACACTCATTTACCTAGGTATGCAAGCTACAAGCGGGAGTTCAAACAGAATGAATGCAAAATTTTGGCTTGAAAAGTCTCAGCTTCGTGTTCTCAAGCCGCCTTGTCTTGTTCTCACGTTCCGTCTGCGCTCAATCACAGCTTGTATGATCTTTCGACCCAGCATCCGTTACTCTGGCTGTGGGCAAGCACAACTTCCCATGCCCACTCTTCACGTCCGTGAAGACCCTCGCATACTCGTTCCCAATTCTGTGAACGAACTCATCGTAAATGCCATCCCTTCTCATCTTCACTCTAACAAGATCCTGCACCCCACCAAGCAGGGCGACAATCGTCGTAATTTTAGAATCCCAGCTCACAAAACTCGACACTCCTTTCCCATCAACGCGCTCCGACTCAGTGCTCCCATACGGATTCTGCATTCTCTTTCCCAAAAGCATGGTCCAGTACCAAACCATCCCGACAGCTTTGTCAACAAGACTAGTCGGGAACGTGGCATATGGAGTTATCACATCCAATTCTTGATCCTGAACGAAAGAGATGGATGGAATGCCAGCATTACTGATGTATCCAACAATTTCACCGGAAGGATCGGTAATGTTATTGACGGAAGCGTACATGCCTGGGATTTTCAGGACCGCGGAGTTGCAAGTCCGAGCTATTTCTGCGTTGGTAAAGAGTTGTTTGATGAGTGGGATATCGTAATAGGGCATTTCCAAAACTTTCCATTGTTCGTGACTGCTGAACCAGTAGCCTTTTTGTACTGTGATGGGCCCGATGTTGGCATCTTGGTAAGTGGCGGGTTGGAGCTTGGCGCGTTTCTTGATCCATAGTGCGTCGCGATCGGAGCTTGAGAGGTCTTTGGAGAAGAAGTAGAGCCACCAGGTGAAGAGCTCGCCTTCGTAAGGGTCGTCGAGGAGATCGGCTCCTTCACAGGTGTAGTTCTGAGCAGGGTTGTCGGGCGACAGTGTTTGATCGAGGCTTATGACGGCGCAGACGCGGCCACTGCCATGATAGAATAGTTTTGCTGCTGTGGTTTTGGTGTAGTCTAGCCATTCCTGCCAGCGGGCTCCTAGTCGTCGATATTGGTGATCGGGCGAAACTGATAGGGCTTCGATGGCAGCATAAACGGCCCAGAGGAGTTCACCATTATCAAGGGCAGGTAGTCGGTCGACCCAATCATTCGTTGGACTCAAGTGAGCGTAAGTGTTATTGTACCAAGGCAATAGGCCCCCAAAGCCTGGAAACGTTTCATTGAACGCGAGATATGTTCCCAGCTTCTGATTCATGATCTCGTATGCTTTTCTCTGCGCCGTCTTTTGACTTGCTGGCGACACTACACGTGCGGCATCCTTGCTCCCTGCGAGTACTTGCGCAAGTAGCATTACATGTAGACTCTCCTTGCTGGCAGCGGAAAAGTTGTGTCGTCCGGAACCATGCGCGCGTGCTACTCCTGTTGTTTGGTTTAGAAGAGTTCCATCATAGCTCATGCCGTTAGCCTCGTCGTAGCCAATTTCAGGCCTTACAAACTGCCCATCCCAAAACAACACGTCTCGAACGAATTGCGAGGGATCGCGGACGATATCTTCCTCCGTGTAGAACGGTGCAAAGCGGCATGGTGGGTTATTCGATCCCTCTCGAGCGCTTGCGTTGGCCAGAGTACCAGTGGCTAGGACAAGAAGCCAAGCCAGGCGTGACATTTTGAATTGATTGCAATGGGCCATCGCAAAGTCTTCTCAGGCTGTCACAGTGCTATGCTCAGGCACAAATCTGAGAGTAATGAACCCACCCTCAATAGCCACCACATGAACAAAAGCGGGGTTCCCGGTCCGATGGCTTGATCATACCCGTTCCTAACACCTGCGTGTAACGATCGGGTGATGTTCTGCTCTCAGTTGCTCTTGAGAGGCCGTCGGAGCGATCGTGACGCGATGAGGTTCACACTCTTGCCTTTTCGGCGCTTTCTCGAATCAGCTTCAGCATACAATTCCCTTTCGGCGCAGTCGTCAGGTTTTCATAGCCGTCCTTGGTGATTAGGATATCATCTTCGATGCGCACGCCACCGACTTGCATGTATCGGTCGAGCACATCTTTGTTGATATACTTCTGATGTTCTTTCTTGTTCAGGAAGAAATTGTCCAGCAGATATTGGTTGAAGTATATTCCAGGTTCCACGGTGACCACCATACCAGGTTCCAGCACAGGCGCCTCCATATACGGCATGCTTTGTCGGACATTCTGGCTCCGCATGATAGGCTCAAGCCAATACGAGCTCAGCCTGCTTTGAGACCACTCTGGCTTCCAATGTGTAAAGTTTTCCTGCATCACGAGCTCAGTCAGCCGTCGCCACGATCCACTAGAGGACTCCGGCGTGACGAAAGGCGGGTGTGGAACCGGAGAGACATCGTGCACCTCCAGACCGACATGGTGGCCGAGTCCATGCGGCAAAAAGGCTCGCGAAGTGCCAGCTTTGAAGATTTCCTCAACAGATCCTCCTGTGAAAATACCGAGCTCTAGAAGCCCTTCCACAACCATCGCATGCGCATGCCAGTAGTTCTCGACAAACTGATTGCCTGGCAACATGCGATCTATGCAGGATTCCTGGATCTTCTCGACAAGTGCATATATCTGCGCAGCCTCTGTCGAGGGCCAGAAGCCTGGTGACTTCTTATTGATTGGCAGTGTTCTGGTCACGTCCGACGCGTATTGTTCAACTTCGCAGCCGGCATCCAACACCACAGTCTGACCGTCTCCAAAATCAGCAACGTTGTCCGAGTAATGAAGCTCTGCTGCATTTGGACCAGAGCCGGCAATGACATCGTATGCTTGCTTCTTGGCCTTTCGTGCGATGCAGACTTGCATATATGCAGCATCAACTTCAGCTTCGCTCGTGAATGAATGGATACCTTTCATTACGCTGATATGGGCTTCCGCTGTGATGATGTTTGCGCGACGTATGAGGTCAATCTCATGCTCGCCCTTGATGACTCGACAAGCATCGATTGCGTGGTATAAAGCATCAGGTGATGGAGCGCATGGAATGTCCAAGGCGTGCTTCTGAACGATATCACGACTTGTGCCAGCCATGTCCGGGCACCAAATTTGATGACACTCTCTTATGCGAGCGAGTGGAGAGTTTGCAAGTGTTTGCCGGAATCTCGTCAACAGGTCGCTCGATGTGTCCTTGTTCGCCTCGATATAATGGGCTTCATCAATATCGTACTTCTCTAGGGCCTCCTCAATGGTTGAGCCACGACCATACCACACCACTCGGGCTTTGTCAATAGGTGGAAGCCATAGAGCGAGGATGTCGGTCTTGAGCTGATAAGACACGAGACAGTCTGCTTCATTGCAGCCCGTCATGTAGTAGAAGTATCTATCCTGACGGAAGGGAGCCGGCATATCAGAGTTGGGCCAGTTGGCGGCCTTGGTGGCAGCGAGCACGATGAGTCCATCCTCGGCATGCAACTCCTCAGCTATGCGTCTGGCATGAGATTTGGCGGGATACTTGGCAAGACCTCCTCCTTTGAGGTAGATGTTCAGCATGATGTCGTTGACCGGGTGCAGTACTGTCTGTATATCAGATCAGCCCGATATGTAACTTGGCCGGAGGAAGCCGAAGAATCTCGACGTCACGGCGCAGCAGCTCGCAGCATCACCTCGCAGCAGAGATGTCCAAGTCGTAGTAAATAGCAAATAGTAAATTACTATTAGTAATTAGTAAATTACTATTTAGTATTATAAATACTATGCTATTACTATTTACTACGCCTTCTAGAATATAGTAATTAGTAATAGTAATTAGTAATAGTAAAATAGTAATTACTATTTAACTATTACTAGCGTCTCCTAGTAGAATAGTATACTAATATTAGAAGGAATAGTAAAATAGTAATTACTAATAGTAAATACTATTACTATTACTATTACTATTACTATTACTATACGATTTTAAAATAGTAATTAGATTACTATTACTATTACTATCGCCGATTAAGCTTTACTATTTTACTATTTACTTTTACTATTACTATTTACTAAGGTTTGGACATCTCTGCCTCGCGGCAGCTCTTGCTTGCCGCGTTTCAGCTGCATCTTCAGCGCGCCTTCGTCGACGAAACGAAGCCAACCATGCCATGGCAAGCAAGTGGGAAGCGAGACAGTCCGCGCCTGCCAGGCCAGGCCAGACAGGCGAGGCCGCTGCCCATCTACGGTGGGGCGTAGGTCGATGGCCTCCAACGGCGTCTTTCATTGCATACCAACAGCCGCTCGCCAGCACTATATCCTGTTTCTCCCTTGCTTCTCTACACCTCGCCGACATTGTCTTATGACGACAGCGCAGTTCACGCAGCCTTAACCGCAGCTGGTCTGCAAGACACCTACGAATGCCGCGTCACAGTCGCACTTCTAGCCCCAGCGTTCCCACCATCACATCCGGCTCTCGTGTCCAGCGCATCAAGGTGTCGACAAGAGCCAAGATCTAGGGGATCAAGAAGGTTGTCGAGCTTCACGCTGTGCGTGCTCGCGCCGCACTCAGCAAACATAAGGCCGTCGCGAAAGGTAAATCGGCAAAAGTCTAGCAAGAGGTTGTCCGCAGTCTTTGATCGCCTGGCAGCCAACGTGCCTCTGGCGACCAGCGAAAGGCTCAGAGAGATCTGCGGACGGTCTGGACAGTGTCCTTCAACCAACTCGACCGGGGTGGAGACCTATATTGGCCCACCCAGTCCTCCCCCTGCACCTGCAAATGTCGAAAACAACATCATTACTGGTCCCAGCCATACTGTCATGTGCTATACTCATCCAGAGCACCACTGGCCTGGAGTCCCCGAGCACCGTAGTCGAGAGGCGTCAAGGCAACAGTAGTACCCAACTGCAGATTGTGATCACGAATTCCTGCTCGGACCGGATTTGGCCTGGGATTACTACGCAGAACGGCGACGAAGCCTCTGACGGCTTTGCATTGGATGCAGGAACCAACCGGACCATACATGTTCCCTTGGATTGGGAGGGGCGAATCTGGGGCCGCACAAATTGTACATTCCCCGATGGCGATAATGCAAATGGACAATGTTTGACGGGCGAATGCGGCGCACTAAAATGTAACCAAGCCGGAAATCCCCCCGCGACACTCGCCGAGTTCACCATGGATGGTAGTGCCGACCAGACGTTCTACGATTTGAGCCTGGTGGATGGATACAATTTGCCCATGGCCATTGTGTTGATGCCGAATGGCGTCAGCGAGCTGGCAAATGTCAAAGGTAGCGAAACCAATCCTGCGTGCGTTGGGAGCGTGAACGACCTGGCACCTCCCGGCTTCAACCCCTATGCAAACAGTCAGCAATTTCTTGGAACTACCTCGGCGGATAAGCTGCCATTTGACACCAAGATCACAGGCCAGGCGGTGACCAGTTGGTGTCCTTGGGATTTGCAAGTCAACGCACCCGCAGCTCCTGGTGATGGAGTCTACCCCTACCCAGATGGCAACGTCAAACGACCGGCATTCAACCCTTGCAACTCGGCATGTGCCAAATACAACAAAGATAAGTACTGTTGCAAAGGCAAGTACGATGTGCATCCCAACTGCTCGCCCAACTACTACTCCAAGGCGGCCAAAAGTATTTGTCCCGATGCATACTCGTATGCGCATGATGATCCGAAGAGCACGTTCACTCAGCCCAAGGGAGGGGAGTTTGAGGTCATCTTTTGTCCTGGTGGCCGGAGTACCAATATTCTTGCGAGCAAAGGCGGTAGTGCCAGTGGTGCTTCAAGCAGCAGTAAGCTTTCGAAGCGCACGTTGGAAGATGGGATATCTGCATGTACATGGGTATGGCTGGCATTGTGGTCATCGATCCTGTTTGCTCCTATCGTGATGGCATAGTATGTCATTGTTCGTCGATTGGCATGATAGATGTTGGCAGCAGGCTGTCCACTCAATTTTGTACAGCTGGGATAGCGTTTTGTATGACGAGACCTAGGAAACGAATAGAGAAGGACTCACAGTACATCAATGATGCACGTCTCGCTTCCATCCTGGAACAAACATGAGAACGAATGGCGATGATGATGTTTGTTGTCTGAGTGTACTTGGGAAGGATTTGAAGGTGGGTTGCTATGCAGTTCTGTCGTGCGAATCGAAGAATGGCTGGACCTTGCGCAAGCGTCCATGCACGCCATTTTTAGCCTCGATCTTTGATCTGGATATTGGAGCTCGTCGAGCTATCATCATATCGTCGAATCGAGCGAGAAGATCAAGCTGCGACTGCCAGCCTTGGCAGAATCTATGTCGAGAATGCGCAGCGTGAGGTGACCACTGACCAGGCCATCCCGTGCGGCGTGCGGCGTGCGGCGTGCGCAGGATCGACAGCGCGCAGCGACCCAAAACAACTTGTCGCTGGGCTCAGGGCTGGGCAGGAAAACAAATGGATCTCTTGCTTGCCCACCTGCACACCACCACCCACTTGACTTGTTCTGTGTAATGAGCACCTAACAACCTGAACCGCGGCCGACACGAGCTCCGACTGTCCACTCCATCATCATCACCATCATCATCAGCATCATCATCAGCTCCGCAAGCACCATATCCGCCAGAGACACGCATAGCAACCGAGTCCGCAACATCAGCTCCGCAACACTGCATTACTCTGCGCTGCATCGACGCCATAGCGCTGCCTATGACGGACATGTCGTCGCACTTTCCCCTTGAGCAACGATAAGCATTTAGAAGACAATTCTCGTATACCGACTGGCCAGGTTAGTACAAGCTCTCAAACGACCCACATGGACGTGCTCCATGATTCCATCCCACCACCCCGCCCCAGACGCGCAACATACCGTCCATTCCATATCTAACTGGCTGTCCGCCTTGTCGGACTCACAGCATCTCACGCCCATGCCCTCACCACCAAACCATGCCGCCCGCAAAGCGTCCGCCAAGAAAACGCCCGAGGAGAAAGCAGACTTGACCACACAGAAGCTGGCTAGGAAGCGATCGCAGGACTTGGCATCCAAGATTGCTGGCTGGAACCAGGCTGGAGGAGGCGTCGCTCAACAGCAAGATGAGATAGTGGTGATCGAGGACCCGACTTCTGAGCTTGGCCTGGGCAAGAAAGGCAACAATGCATTGCATATCGTAGTCGAAACCGAATCGAGTGCGCCTGCACAGGACGACGTGGTCGCCATCGTACAAGAGATTGCACCAGATGTGATGACAGGACGGACCACCCCCAAAGCATCAAACACGTTGAGCGGAACCAAAAAGGCAGGGCGCGATGTTGACTTGGGACGCGGCGCGTGGGTGCGTAGAAAGAGCAAGCCCCAGGCTGAGGTGGCGGCAGATGTAAAGCATGCCGGAGCGCCGAAGAAGCGGGTCGTTAGTGACGGCCACTGGAGGCGCGACAGGCAGAAGGTTGAGGAGAAGGCGAGTCCAGAGAAAGAAGAGGTGAAAGCGGCAACACCTCACAAACCGGTCATCGTCAGAAGAAGTGGTGCTCTCAGCATGGGCATGAAAGTCCCTCCGTCATTCCAGGATTTCTCTGCCTCCGATCCAGAGCCAGAGCCGATACGAGTGCGGCCGTTGAGGTATCCTCGATCCCGCTCTCGATCCAGATCACCTGTTGGACGTGGAGCGACTCCGGAATTTGAAAGCACTGGTACTAAGGTGTATATCAAACGACGGACACGATCTAGGACGGCTGGCGACCTGCGGAACTCTGAGACCAGTTTGACAGCGCCATCTTCGGTGGATAAGCCAGGCACAGCGGAAACGGATATCACAACTCCAAGCTCCTCTCCTCCCAGGCCAAAATCTGAGCCCAGAGAGCGATTGAGGAAATCGCGGAGCAGGGATGACCAACCGCGAAGTAAGTCCGCAAAGCAGTCGCCAAACACAGACGGTGTGAAAGATACGCGGAGAAGGAGCAAGCCTGCTCTGGATGATGCTGGCGTGACGCGGCATTTGTCTGTGACAGCGGAGGCATTCGCGAAGCGTATCACACAGACGAGCAAAAAGTCCACCACCACAGCACCACCAGCGCCGAAGCAGCACGGCACCCGGATCGAGGGATGGCTTGCGGCAATGCCAGATCCTTTCACAGAGTCAAGACGATCATCACTTACCCCAGAACCACTCGATATCCCTAAGAAGAAGCGATCAAAGCAGCAGATAGAGGTCGAGTATGAATCTGAAAGTCGCAAAAGCAGTGCGAAAACAAGAAACTCTCGCAAAGACGACGATATCACGCTCGACACCCGCGCTCGTCGAAGTGTGACGCCGGAGACCGAGGCATCGGCATCGAGCCCAACGCTTTTGAAGCGTCGAGGAGCCAGACGGAACAACGACTCCCCGATCAAGAACAACATGTCTCGAGAAGTCGTTACAGGTGTCTCCACATCATATGATGCCGTTATGAGTGGTGCATTGCCAGATACACAGGATGAACGACGAGGGACGACATCCGCCAAGAAGAACGACAGGTTCAGGATTCCAAGTGGCCAGCGACTATCTACAATTGCATCTGACGAAACACTGCACGCTCGCGGACATGGCCGAGCTTACTCAGAGGATGCCACTACAACTTTTGAGGGCAGTGTACTATCGCGCGCTAGTGACGGCGACAGTCCACGACGAGGCCCGTCTGGTCTGAAGCGAAGAACGACGAAGCATGACGACCTCATGTCGGTTCTGTCCAGGGAAAGACGAACACGAAATAGCCGACGAAGTGTCCGTCACAGTCAGCGAAGGCCAGAAGCAGCGAACATTGGAGCTGTCATGAATGACCTATCTGCGGAGGAGCTCAAATATCAACGTGAGCTGCGCACACTCGTTGACGGTGTCATTCCGGTGTTGCTGCAACACGCCCTCTCCGATACAAGCTCTTCGTCCAAAGCTCGGGTTTTCAGCCGACCTACAAACGATGAAGTAACGCGGCCAGTTGTGGAGATGGGAGTGGCTCTCGAGAGACTGAAGACCACGCATAGGAAGATCCCTCTGCACGAGCCAGGTGAACTCCTACTTTGGGCAGACAGTGCCGCGAAAGTCTACGCGGACTACCTCAGAGTCTGGCGCCTTGGCTTCAATGACATCGTTGTGAATCTGGCGCCCGCTGAAGCTCCCAAATCGAAAGACTTGCAAAGCTGGGACCACGACCTGCCGCGAAATCGAGACGGCGATCTGGTGGATGGTACGGGCGAGCGTGTGGATGTTGCGCAGCTCCTGAAGCGTCCTTTGGTGCGGCTGAAGTACCTTGCGAAGACGTTTAAGAGCATCAACAGCCTGAAGCCATCGGCGAATGCTGAAGACATGACAGCCAAATACCACGATTTGATCGCCGAAGCCAAGAAGCGGGTCAATGATGAACAGGCTCGCCTGGAAGATGAGGCCGCTGCGAGCATTGACGCTACCAGAGCTCGAGATCCTCGCAGTCTGGCGCCAATTACCGGAGTCAGCATCGATCCAACCAGGTCTGTAAGAGCACGGGATTATTTCGATATGGACCTCGTGCATTCCAGTGGCCAGCAACTGGGATGCAAGATCGAGATTATCTTCCGAGATGATGCGCCGAATCGTGGCAAGGCTGGAGACATCCTGTTCTGCGAGATTTCGGTCTCAGGGAGATGGCTTCTTTTCCCGCCAATTCCTTGGAGTCTGGTTTCGGCACGTGCAGGCGAGAGACCCGGCGAGCTTGTGGTCATGATTCGTGGCTTTCTATCAAATGCCCGACAATGGCGAGAGGTCATGTCGCTGAGAGCTGAAACCGAAGACACAAGCGCAGACTGGCTGGAAATGTTGGGGTCGGAACCGATGCCTCCCAGGCTGAACAGGAGATCCAGCTTCAATATGTTCAAGCAGCACGGTGTTCCTGCACCGGCGTTGGAGGAGCCGAAAGGTGTAACGGTTGACATGCGTAATACACCTGACAAGAGCAGGGATCCCTCGCCGAGGGAAATCGAAGTACCAATCGGTGAGCAGGTCAAATCTTCCTCACGCATATGGGACGGCAGCGACGTGAACGGTATTTGCAATGATGATGGTGCCGTCACCTCGACGAGTGCTCAAAGAGCAAAGGCAAAACGCTATCGGAGCATGACCACGTCGCAATCAACACCGGAGGTTAATCATCACAATGCCAGGGATCAAGCCGCTCAGCCTGCATATTTCTATGAGCAGGCGCGGGCAAATGTTCCGGCGCACCACAATGACCGTCGACCAAGATCTTCTCATATAAGATCGCAGTCGGAGTGGACCGGCTCGACAGTGTCAACCGAGCGAAGCAGCGAATACAGCGTGTGGATGCCTTCTTCAGACCGTGGTGCTCCACGGTACTCTGAGGAAGAGACCACCAACGAAAATGACCCACCTCCTCATTCGACAGCACGTCCAGCAATGCATCGACGCACCTCTTCCGTACCGTCTATGTCCATGCCGACGATACCTAAAGTTCGGCAGCCAACGCGATCTGAGAGTCCTTCATCAGACCGCGACGGTCTGCCGTCACAAAAAAGAGCCGCTGCGGAAGTAGAGAAGCGACTCCCACCTCACCCTGCCTCTGCACCGTCTAAGATACAGAAGCGAACCTCGCTAGGACGAAGAGACCCTAATGAGAGGCCACCAGATCCACCGGCCCACAGGGAAAAGCCACGCCCGCTGTCCCTCGGCCAGAATCTCGCGAACAAGATTCCATCGCTCACGCCTGCATTTCTGAAGAAGACTAGACGTCCCTCTTCGCCGCTGAAACATGAGTACGAGCCATCCACGGCATCAGAGTCCCTTTCAGATAGTGATCTCTCCGATGACTTCTCCGACGAGGGTTCTGAAACATCTGAATCAACAATTTACGATGCTGTTGACCATGAGCTCCCGATGACCGAGGACGGCCTTTCCATTGTAGGCGACCTCAGAGGCTTCCAAGACTATACCAAAAAGGGGTTGCGACAATCGCCTCCGCCAGCCACAGGGCCAAGTCCGCGCTACAGCATCCCAGGCGCCAGTCTCGCCCCATCTGATTCTGCATCACAAGCTCCTTATCGCACTGTACCTACAACGGTCGTTGAGCCTGCAAAGATTGTGGCCTCTATCTGCGCATGGTCGGAGCGTGGAAGCTGGGACAGTCTGCATCCTGAAGAGTGCCAGATCTTCATAACGCCCGGCCTTATCGAAGCTTTCGATCTTGTGCAGGCCAACTCTGTACAACTTGACGATCAACATACGACGCCATCTGCCAAGGGCATCAAGCCACTGGTAGCGCTCGAACTTACGCCGCTTGTACCACTGCGCCGCGGTACTGCTGTGGACATCTCAATCAGGTCGCCACCTTCTGCTAACTCTCTGCTCAAATCCAGTAGCAACATAATGTTCAGATCACGAAGTCCGGAAGACTGTGAGAGGCTATATGCTCTGATCAATAGAGCACGTATCGACAATCCTACGTATATAGCTCTGCAGAACGCTCGGGGACCAGTGCAGCAAAGCAACTGGGGCGAGATTATGGACCAGAGGCCAAACCCAATGGACAAGCGCAGGTCATGGTGGAATCTGGGGTCGCGAAAAAGCAGCACTTACAGATCTCAAGGGAGCAGAGCACAGTCTACTGCAGCGACCGAATCCTCGGTCGGCACGGTTGGCACAGCATTTTCAGCACTCCGAAGATTCAGCGGCGGCAGCAAGTTCTTCAACATCGGCAAAAGTACCATCACCTCTCGGGACGGCACCCGAAGCACCAACAGCGGTTCGTTATCGTCTGGCACTGCAACTCCAATCCAATTCGACCCTTCTGTAGGCACGCCACTTGGAATCACCAACGCAAAGGTTCGCATGTACATGCGCGAATCTGCTGGAAGGTGGCGCGACATGGGTGCTGCTCGCTTGACCGTTCTACTGCCACCACGACAAGATCCCACGATTGCTGCAGACCCGAGGGTGACAGGACTGGAAAAGCGTGTTATCGTGAGTGGGAAGAGCAAGGGTGAAAGGATGCTTGATGTCACGCTTGGAGAGAGTGCGTTCGAGCGTGTCGCCAGAACTGGCATTGCCGTCAGCGTGTATGAGGAGAGTCCTCACGTGGGTGCTATTGGTGGTGTGCTCCCACATCAGACGACAGTGTACATGATACAGCTGAAATCGGTAAGCCCGGAACACATCACACATTTAGTGTCTCTGCTAACAAGTCTCAAGGAGCGCGAGGCTGCATACACTTTCGGCTTGGTCGGCAAGCTACGATATTAATCTTGAACAGAAGCATCGAGCGTGGCATCTGCTTCCAGAGCGTTCAACACTTAGCAAGGCGTTGGGGTGCATTATTCTTCCTCTCTTTTGTCGCCTGGGAACGAAGAAACGAATTCGACAGCTTCTCATCATCATCATAGAAATGTTTCACACACAGCCATATACCCCGTCCTATTAATGCCAAAGAACAATTTCACGTCACACTCTAATACCTCCCAGCAAACGTATCAGTCATCTCCCTCGCAACCTCTGCAATCGCGTCCTTTATCGGAGTATCACCTCCAACCATGTCAATCGCCAACCCCTTCGTCCCATCATTCTTCATGATCTCAACCACAGCCTTGGCAACATCTTCCCTCGAAATCATCGTACCCAAATGCACTTTCCCAGCACTGATTGTTCCCTTTCCCGGATCCTGCGACAGTCCTCCAGGTCTCACAATCGTATAGTCCAGTCCTCTCTCATGATTCTTCGTCACAAGATCCCGATCCGCCGCAAACTTCGCTGCCATGTAAGGACCAATCGCACCCCACACTTTATCACTCCTCTCCCTGTCTGCATCATTATACCATTCCGGTTCAGGCTTGTTCTCTCTGTCTCTCACATCCACGGCTGAGATTATTATGTATCTTTTCGTCACACCGGCGTTTGCGGTTGCGT
The DNA here is from genome assembly GCA_001578225.1 of Pseudocercospora musae. NCBI lineage: Eukaryota > Fungi > Ascomycota > Dothideomycetes > Mycosphaerellales > Mycosphaerellaceae > Pseudocercospora > Pseudocercospora musae. The sequence continues at coordinate 70,916 of LFZO01000048.1, forward strand.
CCATGGACTTTATCGCTCCTTCGTTGTCCACTTTTCGGGTACGTTCGGGAGACCCGCCTCCTGCGCCTGCTGCCCAGACGATTGTGGACGGTTGCGTGCATTTTATCGTTTCTACCAAGTCTGACACTGAGGAGTCTTCGATTGATTGGACGATGGGGTTTCCGCCCAGACTTTCTATGTCTGATTTTTGGTCCGGGTTGCGGATTATGGAGTGGACTGTGTGGCCTTCGGCAGCGAGGAGACGGGTCAGGTGTCGGGCGACTTTGCCTGAGCCGCCGAATATGAGTGTTGTTGCCATTGTTGTGGTGGTTGTGATTGTTCGTACGGTTGTGGAGTGGATGTGTACGATCAGATCGGTGCTGCTTGGAGTCGGAGGATTTGATTATTACAATCTCTTACAAATATGAGTATCGATCAACGTCTTTCTAGAACACATTCATGTCACTAAAAATCTGCTCGTCGTGATATGACGTCCATCCTTGTAGCTTGAGCGTAAGCGTAATCTATGTCGGGCAAGTCTCGGACTTGAAATCGAGTTTTGACACAATAATGTCTGGCCCACAGCAGCAACGTCTCAACCAGGGCTTGACGACAGCACCGCTTGCTACCGAGTAGTTATGAGAGACTTTCGCTCGTGGGAACGCTTCAAGCACTGAGATAGGAAAGAATAGTGCCGTACACAATATCGTCATTCAAATGGATGATTTTCGCGAGGCGGATAATTTCATACATTGGCAGCGAGCAACAAGCCCTGCAAGCGATCGTTCTCTCTCAGTCTCGTTGTGAGCGCGGATGCAATGTTGAATTTGAGCAGGACCATATCCACTGAGCACGAGTTTCATTATAAGGACGTTGCTTGGTCCATCAGAATGGACTGGACCTAACTGCCGAGCCACGCTGTGGCTACTCCGCATCGGTTCTGATTAGCCGGGTGCTGGACGACCTGGCAATGAGTGCGGTTATCATCTCGATAGCCAAGCTGTTACAACATCCTGAAGGGAGTTCAGATCGTGCTACCCGGAGTCTTTATATCTCTGGACCATGGCCAAACAAGCCCAAATGATCGGCTACATCGGTCTAGGCAACGCAGGATATCCACTTGCCTCGTTGCTTTCGCGTGCAGGTTATGAGCTTGTAGTCCAGGACGCCAATGCAGGCCGGGCCTCGAGATTTGTTCATGAGCACAAGGACTCCAGGGCAGCCACTGGTTCGCCGGACGCATTCCGAGATGTCGACATTTTGATCACGATGCTACCAAATGGCGAAATCGTGCGAGATGTGCTTCTGGGCCAAGCAGGAATAGCAAAACACTTGAAGAATGGTGCAATCGTTGTCGATACATCCTCTTCATCGCCCTTCCACACTCAAGAGACTGGCGAGCTCTTAGCATCGATTAACCCGACTGTGACCTTGATCGACAGTCCAGTGACTCAAGAGTATGCATTTGCTTTGACCAAAGGAGATGCGACTCTAATGGTCGGCTGCTCCAATCCATCGGCGCTTGAGTTGGCCATGCCAATCTTGAAAATGATGGGGAAGCACGTCTTTGTGATGGGTGACCTGGGATCCGGACACGCGATGAAGACGCTGAACAATTATACTAGTGGGGCGAGCATTCTCGGCTTGTGTGACGCGCTGTTAGCAGGCCAGAAGTTTGGGCTAGATGCGGCACAGATGATAGACGTGATGAATGTAGGCACTGGAGTAAACTTTAGCACGAAAGAGAGTTTCAGGACAGACGTGAGTGGTATCGTTTTGAGACTTAAGTCTCTCTACTGGTTGCCATGCTTACAGAACATAATTCGACCAGGGTCTCACTCGCCGCTTCCAGTCTGGATATCAGCTCTCGCTTCTGCTGAAAGACATGAAAATCGCTCGAGACGTGGTTCGCAGTACTGGATTGAGGTCCCGACTTGCTGAGCTGATTGTGGACGAAATTTCGGTCGCGGATCGTGTTGCAGGTGTAGGCGCGGACCACACACAGGTGATACATGCCTGGGAGGAAAGAGCTGGCGAGCGACTGAAGCAGAGCTAGCCTTAAGCGAGACTTTGAGGTGCTGAAATAGACGCGGACCAGCCCAAGCCATCCGTTACCATGCTATCTCGTTTTTCGAAGTGCCTCGTGATGTATGGGTATCATTTTCGTCTAAAATTGGTCTGAAGAACGTTAGTGGAGAAAGCAAAATGTGGTTGAAGGGTGACAAGCATACCTAGGGTCATGCTCATAGACACGTCAGTGTTCTCAACCATCTTCGTGAACTCCTCGAAGCTGATCTTGCCGTCATGGTCCAGATCTGCCTCCATGATGGTCTTGTCGACAATTTGCTGTAGCTGTTGGTCCTTCAAGTTGCTACCGACCATCATTTTGAGCACGATGAAAAGCTCTCCGTTGCTGATGTAGCCGTCTCTGTCGATGTCGTATACTTTGAATGCAAAGCGCAACTTCTCCTCTTTGTTTCCTTTTGAGCTGAAGGCGCTCAGCCCGGACACGAACTCCTGAAAGTCGACATCCCCGCCTCCGTCTTCGTCAAAAATGGCAATCATTCGAGTCGCTAGCGGATTCGAGGATACTTGAGGCAGGGAGAGGAATTCGTCTCGTTCAATCGTGCCGGAGTTGTCCTGCGCCGGTATTAAAAATTGCGCGCAAGCTGATCAGAGACTTGCGCACCTTGTCCAGTTTCATGAAGCGCTTTCGGAGCCTGTCCACCTCGTCTCGGTCGACTGTATGCGCAGTAGTGGTCAGCACGTGGTTATGTTTCCAGCTGAGTGTCGAGCATAAGGCAAATCTCGCACATCGAGCTCCCATACGTACAATTCGAGCCTTGGACGATGTTCTCCAACATCGCGGAATTTGCGTTACCCATGTTGGCGGCTGTCACTCCTTAGAAGGGTGTGTGTTGTGGGTGTGTAGTAGAGCAGAACCAGGAAGCGTACTGTACTTTAGGCTATCTTATCTTCACGTGATGCTCGCTTACATTCGCAAAGGTTCAGGTGAGGCGAGGTCCTCTACTCAGGAGAACAGGAGCTTTTAGAATGAGCAAGACACCAAGAAGTTGTTGGGTCTTGAATTCACAATCTGTTCGAGATCGCAGGTGCGGGACACATTCACAGATATCGGCTTGTTTGAGCCGCCGCCAGCAATAAGTAATTACCTACGTCCAAGCTCACGAGGACAACAACCGTTTCGACCAGAATCACAACACGTCGCTTGGCGCCTCGATCGCGCAGCAATTCATCGAAATGGCAGGCGGAATGGAGGATGCAGCGATCCAATTCGCAGAGACTGTACAGACCGCATCGATCAACCGAAATCCAGACCCGAACCGCGACTTGGCCCCGGAGACTTCGGTGGACAAGAAGGTCCCCGTTCAGTTCGACGACGCTGCAGATGTCATATCCGAAGCAGAAGACGTTGGAGAAGATGAGGTACCGATCTCAGTACTCAGGCCGCTACCTGAAGAGCCTCGAGCTCCCAAACATCTGCAACTACCCGACTTGCGATTTGAACAAAGCTATCTCAAGAGTATAAGCCAGACAAATGATTGGAGAGTTATCGCATACATCACCATCAAAGATCAGGTATGGGATCCTGGGTAGTCGCTCAGTTCATGGCTGATGGGTGCAGGTCTTGATGCCAATGGTACAGGGTGCTGCCTATGCACTCCTCATCGCATGGTAAGACTTCTGTGATGCTCTGGCCATACACCCAGATATCTAATTTACACAGGTGGCGACATTCCAACATCGCCGTAAAATTCTCTGGTCAAACAATCGGTGCCAAGATTCGCCGCTGGTGGTGAGTACACACGGCTTTGCTCTCTTACACTTCAGCCTATGCCCATGCTAATCATGTGCCATAGGTGGGGTGTAAACAACTGGACGATCCCCGAGGACACAGAGTCAAAGTAGATCTGCTAGCCACGACCCACCCTCCTCAATGGTGATCAGCAAGCGGTGTAGTCTGGATCCTGTGGCCAATGGAGCCCGCGCGGCCACTCTCTGACTCCTTCCACGGCCCGTACTTCATTGTGCAGCATGGATGGAATTGACGTGGGCATCTTTTTGCGCGGGATCGCCATGAAGGTTATGCCGCGGGAGCAACCTTGTGAACGGAGACCAGTGGCACAGCCGGGGCCATAATTGTGTTTTCCAGGCGGACGAGTGTTGGACCAAGAGAGATTTGACAGTGGGCTCTGATCACCACCAGGGGCTTGCGGACTATTGGTCGTATCCGACCTGCTTCAGTTACCTCAGCCGAGGTCTTACGGCACGAGAGCCCACGCCGCATCTCGAAAATTCTTCGCACCTCTCTCAATCTTGCCTAGGAAATGCAGCTCAGCGCGGCATCGGCAGTGGTGTGAGTGATTTATTGGCACGAGACGGGTGGCAACCACAAACATAACCGCGGCTGCCGCAGGCTCTGAGCGCCCCGTTCGCATTAATACGGCTTCATTGAGCACTGGGTCGATGTAATGTGCACGAGCAGAAGTTGTGTAGTCGCTGTAGCGATGTGCGTACCGCATGACGCTGACCCGCGATATCTCAATGGGCGATGATGGCGTGCTCAAAGAACATGCATATTCCACATGACTATGTGGTTCACTGAGCAAATCAGACAGGCGAGCCCGACTATACATCCTTATGTGAACTACACCCCCACATTGAACTGCGTCAAGCTATACCATCCCACAATCGCTGCATTTCTACACTGACACATACGTACGTCGTCACTTCTGCCAGGGCCCGCTACGGTTTGCCTCCAGAACTCGCGCTTTTACACAGGGACTCGGCTGCCGATTACGCTGAACGTCAAGCGGGGATTCGCCCCACTGCATTTGCATCTTCAATTGGAGCGTCGTTCGTGGGCGTTGCCATGTCGCGCGAGTGTTGGCTTCGAGCGAGGCCCTCAATGGCCGCACCGCAACACGTCAAGTTCACCAGGCTCTGACGCACGCTGCGGCTCCTTGCCCGCTCTCACTGGCTGTGGTCTCCCGTCTGTTCCTGCGCAAACCTTGGTAAGTCATCTCAACCTGTGGCCCTGTGGGTTGAGGGCGAGGCCTTGCGGCCATGCGCCAGTCCGGTAGAGGTACTTCTCGCTAGTGGTTCCATTCTGGCTTCTTCGGCCTCACTTGCGGAACGATTGATGTTCTGCAAACAGACGTCTCCGCGAACCAAACACATTCCAGGGAAATATATTTACCCAATCATTTCTACCACTTCACACACCTGTAGTACTACTGTATTCAGCAACAATACATCTAGAAACGCCCAATCCTGCCGAAGCCTTGAAATACGTAGATTCGCACTCATTGGTCGGCGTCTACATACAATGTCGAATAAACCAGTCTTCGTAGCAACCCATCCCAGGGCATGCTCGACAGCATTTGAAAGGGTGTGGAGATCTGAAATGATTCCCAGAGGCTCAGACTGATGTCCTTGACAGGTTTTCATGACCCGACGTAACAGCATCCAAACCATCCATGAACCATTCGGAGATGCATTCTACTATGGCCCTGAAAGATTGGGCACACGGTTCGAGAATGACGAAGAAGCTCGCCAGAAGAGCGGTTTCGCAGAATCGACATTCAAAACGATCATGGACCGCATCGAGCGCGAAGCAGCTGAGGTATTTCCTTCCCGGGCGCATTTTTGACCCTTTGCAAGACCACATTCCTTCCTACGGCCATTGTCCTCTGGGCATGCCCTGAAACATGTCGACCCAGGCCTTCTCACAATGCCCTTCTTTCCAATTTTCGTCCAAGATCGAATGTTCCGACATGTCACCGTGATGACATGGTGACGTTGTGATATATCGATGATTCGACTCGTCCAAGCAACACCTCGCGAGTGTTGTTTCCCGAACGACTCTTCTGACAAGATGTATAGGGCAAGCGTGTCTTCATCAAGGACATCACGCACTATCTCTTGCCTCCCAACAAAGCACCAGCAAGACTTGCTCCTTCTCTCAAGAAATTGAAGCGCGGCGTGGGCACAGACGGTGGTTCGTCCAGTGAAGACAGCGACGGCAAAGATGCAGACGTCGTCGCTAGTGACCACGATTCGGGCGTCGTTGTCACTCCAGCGGGCAGTCCGTCCAGGAGCCCGGCTTCTCCGCCAAAGTCTCCTCCGTTTCCATACGAGGCGTCTGAGGCTGAGGACAACAATCCAACGGTGGTCCCTCGTGAGATACTCGAGAAGTTCCATTTCACTTTTTTGATTCGTCACCCAAAGAATGCGATCCCGAGTTACTACCGTTGCTGCATCCCGCCTTTGGTGGAGAGGACCGGTTTCACGCCTTTCATGCCCGAAGAGGCTGGCTACGATGAGCTGCGTCGTCTCTTCGACTACCTGAAGGACACAGGTATTGTCGGACCAAAGGTCTGCGGTGCAAACGATGGCAAGACGCTGAAGCCGGATCAAGTCGAAATTTGCGTAATTGATGCCGATGACATGCTCGATGATCCAGAGGGTATTCTCAAGCAGTATTGCGAGTCGATTGGCGTCGATTTCAGCGATGCCATGCTGCAATGGGACTCTGAAGAGGCTCATGCGTTCGCGAAAGAGCAGTTCGAAAAGTGGAATGGTTTCCACGATGATGCTATCAACTCGACTGATCTGAAGCCGAGACAGCACGTAAGTGGGGATCTAGGCCTAATATATTAGCCACTGTAAGCACACAAAACGCTGACCTCTTGCGTAGAAGAAGGCTCCAAAATCTGACGAGCAGCTGTACTCGGAATGGGTCGGTAAATACGGCCAGGAGGCGGCTGACATGATCAAGAAGACCGTCGCAGAGAATGTTGCGGACTATGAGTACTTGAAGCAGTTCGCCATTCCTCAGAAGCGTCAAGATTGACTACTTGAGGACTGGACGATGCGATTCTGAACGCCGTAACGACCAGTCCATGTTCGCTTTGGAGTAGCGGGTATCGGCGCTCGGAACGGCTTGCTTGATTTTTCTCTTCGTACCGCACAGAATGCACAGTTGCAACGAATAAGGGTGTATGAGATGAGACTGGTGGAGGAAGCAAAGTAGCGATCAGACTTTGACAAATGAGCACGCGGGCGAGAGCACGCCATTTTGACCTTTTGACCGTCATGCGTCTCCTCATCAAGCACGCAATTATTCGTCTTGATTTTGAGTTTCTGGATGGCACGCACGACTCACGAGTGAGGGGAGGGTTTGCGAGCAGCCGTGAAGAAGCATGCGACGAGCCCTCTTGGCATGTCTTCTTCAAGTACGTCTTTCGTCGTGGACTTGGAACAGTTATTGATAGCACAAATGACATCCGCGTCAGGCCAATGATGGGATCGCAGGCATATCGGTCTGCTCGAGAAGAAGCTGACGTTGGACTGAAATTGAGTCATGGCCAGCTCGTGGCCTTTGATACTGCTATCATATTGGAGCAGGAATGTCATAACGAAACATCGCTATTGACTCTTTGCTTCATGCAGTCTTGGCATCTATGACAGCTTGATCGACGACCACCAGACCATCGTAACCATCCTTGACAACCTCATCATCAACAACGAATACCGCGAAGAAGCTAGCCTGTTCTGTTTCGCTGGCATTCTCTCCTCGAACACGATGACATCCAGGAGCCTCATACCACATTCCACCTTTCGTAACCTCAAAGGGTACACTAGAGTTAACCTGGTTAAGCACAGCAGATCCGCCATGAGTATGAGGTGTGGATGCTGCATTCGGCTCCATGTCCACGAGTCCGACTATCAACGACTTGCCAGGGATGTTCGAAGGTCGGTGGCGTGCCAGAATCTTGAATGTCTCTCTAGGACGACTGGAACACTGTCAGAGGTAGACGACTCTTCGAAGCAGACCGACTTACCCTTCAAGATGATAGATACCATAGGTCTTGGCAACTTTCGTAGAACTCATCATTGCGATTTTGATGGAATGGAGCTCTGCCGTTGCAAGGCATGTTCTGAAGACGATCGAAATGGCATACTTATATCCTCCATTCGCTCGCTTCGATCCTTCCCTTTTAGGCAATTGACTCGGAAGCAGGTACGATCTTGGAGGATTTCCTGTCCGAGAGCCCGAACCTGCCTTCATGTGGTATCTCGAGCAGAGACAATTTTTTCAAAGGCCAAAGATCTTCTGTCGTGCGAATTCATCAGTTCGTACATGCTCGTACATCGAGCTGAAAATTGCTTGGGCGAAGCTTGCGATGAAAGCCATATAGCCTTATCGACTCTGCACAACATCATAGCAAGAGCCTGCGTGCTACGCAGATATCATACATCTCAGCACAGCGCCTGAGACCACCGCCAAGTCCAAGATGAAGGCAATCGGTGTAAAAGCTGCAGCGCCTGGCACGGTACCATATTCAGCCGCAAACCCAGCACCATCTTCAGCAATCATCACATTCGAAAGACCTATACCAAAGCCTCAGAAAGCAGGAGATGTCGTGGTCAAGGTCAATGCCACGACCGTGACAAGAGATGGTCTGACCTGGCCAGAGCTATACGAGGCAAAGGATCCAGCTCAGCTTGGCAATGACTTCTCAGGAATCATCTCAGCAGTGCACGACGACGAAGCAGAATTCAAGGTTGGAGACGAAGTCTACGGTATGACTTCCGCACATCGAGGAGGCGCGTGGGCTGAATGCGTACTCGTCGAAAATGACGAATTCGCAAGAAAGCCCGAAGACCTTTCGTGGGAGCAAGCAGCATGCCTTCCGATGAGTGCAATGACTGCCGACCAAGGCTTGTTCGTGGACGCCGCTTTCAATCGCTCAGGGCCCTCGAAGACTGTACTCGTCACCGGCGCAGCAGGAGGTGTGGGGATGTATGTCGTTCAGCTTGCACGATTCGCCGGACATAAAGTCACCGCAGCTACAAGCTCTATTGCGCGTGACCACGCGTTCCTCCAAGAACTTAGAGCCGAAGATATTATAGAGTACCATCGCGACAACCCAAATTTTGAAAAAGCTTCATTCGATGTAGCGATCGACACTGTTGGTGGAAAAGTTCTCGAGAGTCTCAAGCTTTCACCCGACCTCTTCAAAAAGGATTCTGGAGCAGTACTCGTTACGATCGACTCTGCTAGCTACGATATTGCGAATGAGCCTCGAGGTTCCTCGATGCCGAAATGGAAATTCTTCATCTTGGAACCTTCGAGGGAGAGCTTGGATCGTATCGCTAAGTCTGTGAAGGAATCTGGTCTAAAGACATTTGTTGCGAAGACTATGGATCTTTTCGGAGAAGCAAGAGACGCGTACGAGCTTGCAGATAGCAATACAGCGAAAGCTGAAGATCGAAAAACATTGGGAAAGGGCAAGATTGTGCTTGTGACGTGAGTGAGCTGGTTAGTCGACAGCCCGCGACTTAATGAAATCATATCGCGATCAGGATGTACAAGGAACTATTGAAGCGAAACAAGGACAAGGCCTAGCAGGACGGTATCCAAAAGCAAACCGTTCCGCCTTCGCTGTTTCAAAACTCAGACCAGCATCCACATACCTTTCACTCCGAAGTCATGTACAAAGCGCGAACAGTTCCTCAAGCCAATGTTCATCTCGTCCGGCTTGCGCTCCCGACCCCTTTGCCCAGATTCAATTTCGCTGCGTGCGACTTTTGTCCCAACGCCGGCGCCGAGATATCTCGCCTTTCTCTTACGTTAACGCCTTCCATCATCTGCTTTCGAGGTGTCATATGGCCATTTGCAATAGACTTTGCGCGACCTCTCCTGTAAGCGATGGCCGCTAGTGCTGCCTCACGATCAAATGTCGGCGCAGATCCAGATCTGTCCCGCGAAGACATTGTCGTAGGAGGGATGTTTTCAGCGTCCTGCATGGCGTCAAATTTTGGTTTCTGAGGTGTAAAGTGCATTGGAATGGTTGTGGTGGTAGTGATGGTTCGCACATAGCCTGGCCGGTACGGCGTTGTCTGAGCTTGTGAGTGGGCTGGTGATTGTGGGCTAGAAGGCAGCAAAGGCACCTTCATAGTTGCAAGGGTGGGCATAGGCTCACCATTCTCGTCCGGCTGTGCTTCCGGTTCCATTGGAGTCGGCCTCGGCGCGATAGGCTCTTCCTCGTCAATCACAGCTTCTTCCACCAGCTGTCCTTTGTACTCAGGCTCATGATCCATGGTCATGCTGCGATCTAGACCTTCCATTGGAGAGTCTTGTGCCGCAGGCTCATCCATTTCCACATCCACATTGTCCTCCTTCTTAATCTGCACCTCCGGGGACGGCTCCCGCTTAATGACGATGCTTGGTTCGGTGTGTTCGGTCTCGCTCGCAGGAGGTGTTAGAACTGCGCGCATGGTGTCGCGAATGCTTGCAAGTGCTGCCGCGAATGGGTTGGTCACAAGGATATCGTGAGCCGAGTCTTTGCGCACTCTGCAGCCACAGCATTGAAACTTGCACTCCAGTCGCAGAAACTCCACGAGCTCTTCCGCCTCCTCTCGTCTCATCTTTTCTCGACCGAGTTGTTCGCTGAGCTGCCTTGCCTCAACCATCTTCTTGGTGACCACACCGACATTCTCCTTATCATCAGACAAGGGGGACTGCGGCCGCTTCTGTGGAGACCGTCTTCGAACTTGTGGACTCATGAGGTCGTCATCGTCGTGGTTGCCCAAAGGTAGAGCGATCATGCCTTCTGCTGCAATTCGTGCTACCTCCTCTTCCTTCAAGCTCGTCTTCAGTGCGCTCTTCTCTTCTTCAACAGTCTTCAGTTGACTCTTCATCTTGTCGAGCTCTTCTTGGACGGCGACCAGTTGATACTGTGCATCAAAAGTCTGCTGTTCTCGCTGGGCCACCTTCCGCTTCTCCATGTCTAGGCCGGATTGTGTTATGCGGAGAGTATTGCGCGTGGATTTAAGCTCTTCTTGCAGCTTGAGCACCGCTGAGCTCGTCTTGAATGCTTCTTTCCGGGCTTTTCGTACTTCCTTCTCGTATACTGAATGCTGCGAGGTCTGGGATTCCTTGAAGTTAGCAAATTCCTCCTGCGTAGATGTTAGTGACAACTTTCAAGCATTTGTCGTCTCATTTGGCCCTTACCGCCACGACCTCTAGCCTCTTGCCTAACTTCCTCTCGCGATCGCGACCTTCATCGCCTTCCCTCTTCAGCCGCCGCACTTCTTCTCGGAGTCTCTTGACATCATTCTCGGCCTCCTCTCTTGCGATCTGGGCTCGTCTAAGTTCTGCTTCGTGTCGTTTCTTCCTTCCTTCCCACTCGGCATCGCGATCGCGAACGTCCAAATGCTCGAAGCGCTTAACCAGACCTTGGACGTCGCTATTGGTACGATCGTGTGATCGGAACGCGTGAATCTCAGGTAACGATGGGCTCGTTGGTAACGCAAAGCCAGATTCTTTCACTGGCGAACGTCGCTTAGGATCGTAGTCGGCGAACAAGTTGGCAGCTTTGCGTCTGGGTGAAGAGTGCGGTGACGGGTTTTCGGGGCAGTCCGACGTGGACGTTGTTTTGGACGACATGCCGCTGAGAGGCCGTGTGCTGCCATTAACGCGTTCAGGCGAGAGAGGCTGTAGTGACTCTCGCGGCGGAAACTTGAACGCATCCATTCTGTCGTGGAAGAAGTGTCACTGCACCGCGATCATGATTACTGGGACATGTACTCGGTGCGCCTTGGTGGAGAGCGCAAGCAGCACTTCGGCTTGTGTTGCCGTTGCCATAGAACCAGAGTAAACAAAGCGGGATCAGCCGTAACTTCGTAGCTACTTCGCTAACAACCACCAGCTTACCTTGCACATCTCGCGCAGCTCTCTTACATCGACTCTGCGAGCCTTTGCGTCCCCGAAGTGAAGCGTCCTGCACGTCTTCAAACGTACGAGGCGGTCCTCACCCGAATCAGCCATGAACCATTGGATTTTCAGTAATGTCCTTCCCATGCAAGTCCTTGGGCCACGTCTCAGGTCCGGCCACAACACATCTCAGGAATTTCACAACATCTATGCGGCGGGAAACTCGCGTGTCCACATTGGCAATGGCTATCATAGGGTGGGCAGGTCATCAACGGGCTACACTGCTTCTTTCACCTCGGGACAAGTCATATAAGTCGCGACGTGGGCTCCTCACATCTTGGCTGTACCAAATCTGTCCATCTGATGCGAACTTGGCCCAACGAGCCTTTCTGGACGATGACGAACACCAATCAATGGTTCCACGGCCATGTGTGGAAGCAGGACTCTGGGAGCCTTTGCAAAGTCTTGCGCTCGCCGAACGCAGCATTCTGTCTGTCCATAGACGGACTCGATGAATACAATCCACAGGGTCGTTCTTATGAGAACCGCTAGCAGAACAGCAGAAGACTGCACACTAGTTCACCGTGTCTGTCGCGCGTCTCTTGACGTGGGATTGTATGAGTACGTGCAGCAGACGCTATCATATCATCCTCCATCCGACCGAGAGTTCAGTCCTTTTGGTAAAGGCTCTGATGCAGCCATATTGTTTTGCCGCACCTGGAATTAATCAAAGGAGCGGCTCAATGAAAGACTCGTTAGAACTGATCTCGATCGGACCAACTGGACTTTGCATTGGCTCAATGCGATGTGCCCTCTGCGAAACTACGCAAATCGGTCTGACGCACTCTCGTTCGTCGACGGGGTTTGGTTCTTCTCCAGGCCGATGCTTCTGAACGAGGTCAAGCCGAGCTTGACAGAGTCCCATCGTTTGGGGGAAACAACGTTCGGCTCTCTTGAGGCGAATGATGTCCTACTATTTCATGTCCCACCACAGGTCTGGGATGAACTTGATGAACTTCCCATAGGATCGAGGATGCCTCGCGCGTCGCTTAATTTCGCGGCTTCACGGAGCACTGCGCTGCCAAACTTGGTCAGAAGGCAATTCTATTGTTGAACAGAGTAGTGTCATTCGAAGCAACACAACGTGAGATCTTGCATTCCCTGTCCTCCCTCTGGCCCTGGCCCGACCACCTTTCTGCGCTTTCCGCATGCATCATAGCCGTTAGCGACTGGTCTTGGCAACAGTTGTAACGCCGGCAGCATTGTCGCAGACTCACTCTCACACTTTGCGCCAGAATTCCACGGCAGCAACATGGCTCGCAAACTCCATCGTCGTCGACGTGGATCGCCACCTGCTCGAGGCAGCATTGCGTCCCGCGCACTGATTCGAAGTGCTCAGTCACCAGGAATTTATTACGCACTGCCGCTGCTCCGTGACTTCGCAGACAATGACCCATTGACAACGTACAGGGGACCCGAACGGTGTCCGTCATCAATCTCACGCGACCAAGCCAGCGATGTACTGCACACGGCAGACCAATATTCTTGCAGCAGTGAGAATGATGACACGACTTGGCAACTGCCATATCGTCCAGATCTCGCGATCGAAGCATTGAACGCGAATCCATCAACAAAAACATCACCAGCCAAGACTTCAAAGACGATGCCACCACCCAAACGCATTGGCGAAATAGCATACCACAGTGCTAGACGCATACGGATGACGTCGAATGAAAGCCGCAGAGCCACGTCAAGCAGCCTCCCGATCGACTTGGAAGCTGCCGACGAGGACCTTCCGCCAGAGCACCAGGTCAAGCGACAGCGTACAGATCAGAAACACCTCGCAATCGTACGCCATGCCAATATAGCAGTCAATACCGGCGCTCGGCTCAGCGACAACTTTCGCTCCTCAGGTGGGTTCATTGCTCAGTCCAGTCGCTATGTTGATCTAATCTCTTGCCAGTGCGCACCTACGGTCTTGCCAATGAAAGTATAGCAGAACAGGCCGAGCGAGTTAGCCAAGACGTCAATCAGCTCTTTGGCAGGACTGGCGACCTACTTCAGGCTGCCCAAGGTCGTGTTGCTGCGCTCGAGCAGACTTTAATTAACAAGGTCAAGGAGGTCGATGGTCTCAGGGCACAAGTAGTAAGATTGACGGCAGATATTGAGGTCGAGAAGATGACAGCGAAGCGGTCTGAGCACGGCGCGAAGAATCATGACAAGATCATCGCAGCTGCCAAAGCTCTGGTCGCAAGTGATTTCAGGGATATGGGGTCCCGTATGCAGGAGCTGGCAGAAGCTGTGCAAAGTGGCGCTTGAGCCCTTGGTTTCAGTTTCACTGATTGCCGGAGCATTTTCAAGCCGTAACGAGGCTCACAAGAAAGATTTCAGAGAGCGAGGTATAAGCTGCAACAACATCTGAAGTCGAAGAGTCATCGCTTTCTGTTACGGAAGGGACTACTAATCACGTGGGGCAGGAGGCCCCACCCTTGTACTTAAACCTTCCGTAACACTCTTGAGAATGATCATCTTCTATACCTACAACAAATGGTAGCTTTGCTCAAGTTTGAGCCTCTACTAGCCTTATTAGCACTAATAGCTATTCTCGGCACTATACTAGTCCATTATAGGGCGTTACAATAAGCTCCGACGGTATACCGTATACCGGAAGTCTCCCTACTAGAGCTCCGGCTTATATAGCAATTCGTCCTCTTCGCCCGTAATAACCTACGAAACGTACTAAACGCCGCCCTATAGGTACGCCTACAAGAGCTCTTAGTACGATATCTACTACCGGCGATACTCATTCTAGTACCTAAGTAGATTACTAATACTACCTTACGGAGACAGGTTCTATACCAAGTATAGGCGCTACTTAATTCAAGATCCTAGGAAGGTACCCCTCCTAGGTTACTAAGAAGGAATACTCTATCTTTATTACTAAGAAGGAGCCCCCTTCGTAATACGCCTTCTATCTCTACCTTATCTCGACCTACTACATTATCTACGTAGGCCTAGTCGATACCGACAAGGGAACGACCGAGAACCGGCATAACCGAAGCTATAGAAGAGATCCTACGGACCGTACCTCCCGGCACGATAGTAGACGGGTTCTTAGAATAGTAGATAGCTACTATCGCATAGATAGTCGCCTAAACTATTAACTAAGTAATGGAACAACGGAACGCGTAGGGCCAAGGGTAGAACAATAAGAGACTACTAAATTAGAGGGACTCTAAAGTAGGCTTCTTCTACCCTAACTATAAGGATACGCAATAGGGCTATACTATTACCGTCGGGAACGATACCGTTTTCCGTAATGTATATATGTTTATCGATCGGCTTAAGGATGTAGTAGCCTATAGGGGACCTACGTTCGTAAAGGACCGTATACTATCGCTTTTGCGTAGCAAGGCGTAGATATAGTACACTACGGGACTCTTAGACATCGAGAAGGTAGGTCTAAGGAGTATCGATATCGAGACGTAGTATAGCAAGCTCCGAGCCTAATTCAAGTAGCTACTATAGGAGGCTTTAGGAAATCTATAGCGATACCGGTATAACCTCTAGGATGCGAGAGACCGCCGCCCTACCGCCTAATATGTCTACGACGTAGTACGATAGGCAAGAGATACTAGGCTAGACGCTCCTATCTAGTAACTAACCTATACCTATACTAGTATAGAGGTCTTACTCCGGTAGTACCTCGTAGAACCTACTACGACTACGACTATCCCGGCTTTCGTTACGGAAATAGAAAGCAAGCGTGACCTATAGGCCTAGTTATCGACTCTATATCTACGTATACTATCGACTAACCGAGCACTAGTAGCGACACCTCGACTAGGTAATTATAGCTCCTAGAACCGTTTCTAGAATACGAGGACGTATTCGGAACCGGGTCCCTAACTAGCTCGTACTAACTACCTATAGTATTAACCTTAGGTAGTGCGAAACAACGTACCCTTGCCTCCCGTAAGACCGCGCCTAGCAATTACCGATAGCTAGACACCCGCGTCTACAAGCTAGTCTACAAGCTAGAACCGTCGCTACGCCGCTAGGCCCTCAAGTAGGCCCGTAGGTATAGGCTTAGGATAGATAAAGCCCTTTACGGCCTATACTTACTATACTAAAGATAAGGCATATATATACGCTACGGACGAGATAGTCCCCTCCGAGGATCTATAGGAACCTATAGAAGCGGAAGACAGCTACGCTAGTAAAGAGTAGATTAATCCGTAGGAGTAGGCGTATAAGATAGATACGTACTATATCGATCCGGTACTAGGAGGAACCTAGTAGGAGTATAGATAGGAATACTAATACCATTTCTACTACAATACATTCGCCTCCAATAACCGACTATACGAGTACGTACGTACTACGGGGCACAGTAGGAAGTCAAAAAACTAAGGGCTACTAGATCCTAAAAGCAATCGGAACGACCGCCGCCCTAGAGGGACAAGAAGAGACCCTACTATACTACGGCTATGGCCGCACTATTATAGAAAGGGGCGCTAGAACCTATCTGTATCGATAGTAGTAATCTAGTTAGTATCATTAGTCTAGAGTATATTACGCGGTAGTCCTTCAAGGGACAAACGAGATCCTCTAAGCTTAAACTAAGGGGAGTAGGGGGAGTAGTATCCGTAGCAATTATAGAAGTATTCGTTTCCCTTTTCCTACCGGTAACCGAGTAGAACAAGCGCCGCATGCGAGTATCGGTATAGGCCCATGTATTGCCCGGATTAGTACTAGCAATGCTAGTTAGTATAGATATATTAGTACAAAGAAAATAGAAACTTGATTTCGAGAACATAATACTAGCTTTGGGGCACGAGCTTAGTACCCTACTAACGGTACAAGGGCCCGAGAGAAAGCCTAAAACCGAAAAGCCTACTATTAAGGTACGGGGTAGAACTATACTATAACCTAGCAAGGTAGTAATAGTGCCTATCTACCTACCGCCTATAGGAGAATAGGTATTCGAAGCTTAGCGAGAGGGATGCCTATTAGTACGCGTTAGTCCTAGAACCATGGCGGTACTAGCCTATAATAAGTCAAGGTACCCTTCTAAGGTTCCGGATAGTATAGAGCTTAGCCGCTTAGTTAGAGTAGACCAAATTAAGCTAGTACCTTCCGCCTACTAGATACAAGTAGTATATGAAGAGGCTAGAGCCCTTAACGTAGGTGTTCTATACGTAAGTATAGGGACTCAAGGTCTCATTAAAGGAACCTCATAGTACCGGCCCCTTTAGTAGCACGATCTATAGTAGCGAGGAAACTCATACCCGGATAGCTTTAGTACTAAACCAATTCCCTCGGCTCTTCTAAGATAATAGCAAGGTTGTAGACATACTAGAAGACTAATAGATACCAATCCTACTAGTTAATAATTGGAATATAGCGGGTACCAAGCTAGTATACAAGGTATACTAACTAGGTCCGAAGGATCGCGAATTTATCGATTAAACTTACGAGAAGCTTTACTAATAGGGCCGCATAGAATGGACCAAGGAACTAACGCCTTTTAGCTTCCCGGTCTTTGTAGTCTAGCGTACCGTCGATAGAGAGAGCAAAGGGCGTATAGTAGTAGATATTCGGGGCCTAAATAAAGTCTCTACTACCGATGCCTACCCGATACTATTATAGACCGATATTATACGAGCGGTAGCGGGAGCGAAATACATCTCCGTTATCGATACTACGAGCTTCTTCTATTAATTCCCGGTGAAAAAGGAAGACCGCTACAAACTTACTATCGTAATATATCGAGGCTAGGAACAATACAATGTAGTACTAATAGGGTACAAGAATGCACTACCCTATGCCTAGCGCCAAATCGATAAGCTTATCCGAACGGAGGGATGTTAGGGTTTTGCGAAGGCCTATATCGATAATATCGTAATATGGAGTGTAATACTCGAAGCTTATATTAAAAACCTAACTTAGTTACTAAGAGTACTCGAGGAACGAAACTTTACGATCTTAGGAAAGAAAACTTTCCTAGGGTTCCCTTCAATTAATATCCTTAGATAGCTAGTCGATAGGTTAGGGGTATTAACGGCTAAGGACAAGTTAAGTGTAATACGGTCCCTCTAGTTCCCCGAGACTATAGGTAACCTAGAAGTCTACCTAGGACTTACTAGGTAGCTAAGACATTTCATTGCCTACTATGCCTAGTTAGTAGAGCCCCTATAGAAGTACAAGACGGAACGCCTAAGGGACGTACCTAAAGCTAGCTACGCTAGAAAACATTATACTAGTACCGCCCGCATAGACCTAACTCTAGATCTTTAGGAATCTTTCAAAGCGGTATAGCAAGCTTTCGCTTAGACTACGATACTAGTACATTACGATCGCAAACGGCCCCTATACATCCTACTTAATGCCTCTAAGAAACGAGGCTTTAGGGTAATGATCGCTTATCTCTAGGGAGACGCGATAATGAGCTCGATTCCCCTAAGGACTAAGTTAGAACCGGTAGTGTTTTTGTCTAAAACCTTGATAGCGGCGGAACGCCGATACTAGCCTACGGAACTAGAGGTAGCCGGATTGGTATAGACTATTACCAAGATCCGATAGATGATTAACGTATCTAATTATCTAGTAACCGTCCTAATAGATTACGCGGCTACGATAGGTATCGTAAACTAAATAGCATTGAACTCAAGCGCTATAGACAAACTCAATAATCGGTTAATACGAGCGTCTCTATACCTCTCCTAGTTCTAGAACCTCAAGGTACACTATGTGCCTAGTAGGGAGTATATAGTACCCGATACTCTATCTAGATTACCGGCCTTAGATAAGCTTGAAGGCTATAAGGATACGCTTAATAATCTAGTAATATCGTTCGCTACGCAAACACCCTCTACTACCTACTTAGAAATCCGACCTAATTTTGTTAAGCAAGTATAGGCCGGGTACTCGACGGATTAGTACCTAGTAGATATTAGAGAGATTGCTCGCGGCGATCTATAGGAACGAGGTTTCTATTAGAAGGACGAGCTTCTATAGTACAAGGATCGTCTATGTATACTAGAAGGACTCGAGGGAGATATCTTTAAGAGCACGCATAACTATCAATTTCATATCGGGGGTAACCGAATGTACGCGAGGGTACGCGAGCAATATTATATCCGGCACCTAGGCACGAAGATTAGAAGATATCTAGTACACTATAAGGAGTGCCTACGAGCGTAGACCTTACGGTACAAGAAGTATAGTCAATTGTAGCCAATCCTAACGGAACCGCTACCGTACTATACGGTAACAATGGATTTCATTATCGCCCTACTAGAAGATAATGGATGCGATTCTATATGTACGCTTACGTGCCATTTTACTAAGGCTATTCTACTAGTCGATAGACATAGCACCTTTACGGCTAAGTCCTAGGCCTATAGGATACTAGATGCGCTCCTCCGATTAGACTAGGGTCTACTATTAGTTACAATTAGCGATCGGGACCCGAAGTTTATATCTAAGTTCTAGAAGACTATATTCGAACGGATAGGAACCAAGCTCTTACGATCTACGGCGTATTATCCCTAGACAGATAGCTAGTCTAAACGTACAAATTAGATACTAGAAATCGCACTACGATACTAGATAGCTAAATATCCCGATAGAGCTATTAAATAGAGATATGCCTTACTATAGATATAGTTTACAATAAACAACTCGATTAACGCTAGTACCTAAAAAAGCCCGAATAAACTACGTTTCGGTTTTAAACTAAGGGAAGCTCTAGATACTATAGTCCCTACTCTTAGAGACCGAGAGCTTTTAAAAGCCGAGGCCGAGGACTTAATAGCATTTGCGAACATGAAAATAAAGGCTCGGTACGATAGGGAATATAAGCCTTAGGAGCCGTAGGCGGGCCAATTAGTAATACTAAGGCTCAAGAATTATTACGTACCTAGTATTACGAACAAGAAGCTATCTAATAGACGAGTAGGGCTATTCCTAATCGAGACTATAGTTAGGAAGAACGCCTACAAACTCAAGCTATCCAAGAATTAGTATATCTATCTAGTTATTAGTATAGCCGAACTCGAGAAGGTCCCGGATTAGGAAGACCTATACGTAGCTAGGAGAACTAGAGGAATAGCTAGGAACCTTAGGGTCTAGGAAATAGACACGATAACGGACACTCCGAAGACCTTGCTAGATAAGCGAATACGGCATATTAGTAGGAATAGGAAGGAAGTCGAGGAGTACTTAGTCTAATAGGAATACTAGGGCCCGGAGTGCGATACCTAGGAAAGGAAGGAGTACCTACTAACGTTATTAGTCCGTCGCTATCGCGCCTCTCGGCCGGTACCGAAGTAAGGGTTAGGTTATAGAAGTAAAGCCAAGAATCGCGACTTATATCTATTACTACTAACTAGCCCTTTCTCTTCGGCGATACTAATATCTATATCGGTAAACCTTAACATTAGTAATAGCTTTAACTAACTTAGAGAACATTACGGTACTAACTAGAACTTACTATGCCTACTCTAGTAGCTACCCGCTAGAGTACTATCCTAAAGAGCTCTATTACTAACCGCTACTAGGCGCTAGTTAATAGTAGCTTACTACTAAAGATAGCTACGTAGAAGACATATACAGAGAATGTACTCTACTATCAAGCCCTACGTCTATAGAGCTAGGTAGCTTAGGCTACTATAGAAAGCAAGACTATATCTAATTAGTAGAAGAAGACATAGAAGAAGATGCGTCCTAAATTTGTCGGGGACTACGTCTCGCATCTCAAGAACTTCCTTAGTCTCCCGGAGAACGATATAGAACCGGGTAGTTCCTATAAGGCTACTAAAAATAACGAAGAGAGAAGTAACTAGAAGATCGTTAGTATGCTAGTTAGCATAGCTATATCTATTATCCGAGAAGTGGAAGACTATAGGCTAAGCGGAGAGTTTAAGGAACAAATAAGGAATAACGACTATCGCTTCGAACTATACTTAGTACTACGAAAGAAGCTTAAGATTAAGAAGGAACCGGAAGGTAACGAGGATAACGATAGACTACTACCGAGCACGACCGCTAGTACTAAACCTACTACTAGCTTCACCTTCATAGCTATTAATACTCCGGTAGGAGAGGCGGCCGAGGCTACTTAGTAGGCTCTAGAGGCGGCTAAGTTAGAGACTTTAGAGAGCCTACTCGAGATACTATAAGGGGAATACGAGCTTGAGTTATGGAACATTTTAGAATAAGTATAGGCTTTCGTGAGGACACGAGCATTTTGAAAAAGCGGCATATGTTACGGAAGGGACTACTAATCACGTGGGGCAGGAGGCCCCACCCTTGTACTTAAACCTTCCGTAACACTCTTGAGAATGATCATCTTCTACACCCACAACACTTTCTCCCTCATTGACTTTCCCTTTCTCGAACCCACATCTACCAACACTAATCCAGTACTAAGCCAAAGAGTATACGAGGTGGATAGTCCACCTGGATTGAACACTGGACGCATTAGCAAGAAGCGCAAAGCTCAAGAGTATCCTAATGATGAAGACGCGTCAGGCCCACGTCCGACAAATTCATCAATCGCATAAGCTCATGACCTGACTCAGTCCTTCCATTTGCTCGCCAACGATCTCAACGAGCAGATCAAAGCAGAGAAGGCGAAGGTGTCGGCTTAGGCAGCTGAGCTTACGGTGAAAGATCAACAGATATCAAGCCTTCAGGAGGAACGAGGTACCCTTCAGCGCAGCATCGATGAAGATGTCACTGGGAAACCCATAACTTTGCTGAAGGAGCAATTGGACCAGGAGAGGCAGAATAATCGTGAGATTACGAAAGGCCTCGCAGAGCTTGCAGGGGTAGAAAGTGCAAAATCAGAGCTTGAAAAGAAGGTAGAACAGCTGACGAAAGACAAGGAAGAGTTGCAGAGATTGGCTTTGGAGCACGAAGAAACAGTCAAGACTACTAAGGCCTGATTGGTGGAGAAGGCTAGCAGCCTGAGGAACGAGATGGTTGCCTTGAGAACTCAACACGAAGAGGAATCAGATCGAGTTGAGCAAAAATGGGTGCAAGTAAAGACACGTACCAGGAACAGTATCGGGGCTGCGGAGACACAGGCAGAGAAAGAAAGTCGAGAAGGCTGAGAACAAGGCGCGGAAAGAAATCATCGGAGCAAAAACCGCTGCGCTGAAGAGCGATCAGAAGGCAAGAAAAGACGAGAAGGTCTTCAATGCCGCAAGGCCCCTGGTCCGATGCGACTCCAACAGATTGGCCAGCGTTTGGCCAGAACATGAAGAAACTCTCTGATGCGGTCAAGGAACGGAATATGATGTAGGTACGGATACTTCCGGCCCATGAGCAGACGGCTTGAGAGATTACATGCATCTGGGCGTGTATGCTTCGAGATGGGACATTGGAGTAAATTGATCTCTTGAAAATGAAGTGTTCACAGGGGGGCTGAGAGTATTTAGCTCAACATGAATGGGAATATGCGATCTTCTGATCCTCAGCAGTCATGTAAGAAGCCAGGAAGGTCATAGTCCAGACCCGAAGGAAAGAGAGCTTTGGATAACCGACTCGAAGTTGCCAGCGTCTTCCGCTGAAAGCTTGATTACTAGCACGAAGGGCAGATGGAGACGTTCGCTTTACGCGTTCATAGTGCAGTCAGTGAGGACAAGAGGAGGATACCATGTCATTTCCCGAACGCCTCTTCTGCGCCTGTATCGCATATGCCAGTCTTCGCCAACGATCTCATACACCCCCTACACTCATCTCTTCCTCTGCGCACCCCTTATCAACAACCCACCAACAACAGCCGCCGCCGCAGCCAATCCTCCCACAATCGCCACACCTACAAGCCCCTCTTTCTGCACCTTATCCTCAATCAACTGACTCAAACTCTGACTCTGCAAATTATTCGGCTCCAGCTCCAACAAGCTATCATTGTATCTCTTCGCCTCAGCATAATTTCCCAGCTTAAAGTTCCCCAAAGCCAGATAATACAGACATTCTCGTCTTCGGTCGGGTGATTGCCTAAAGATGTCTGAGAGGAGTCGTACGCCTTCTTGTTGTTCGGAACGTTGGGTGGATTTTATAAGACCCCAGGCATAGTTGAATTTTGTTTGGAGGGAGACGTATTCACCTTCCTTTTCGTATTGAGAGCGGAGAACGGCGAGTTCGGCGGGTTTCAGAGGGCTGTATCATCAACTTGTTAGTTGAAGATATTGGTTATGTTGATGTGAGACAGTACCTTTCAGCATCAGCGGCGTCTGGTACGCGAGTTGTGTCAGCTGTTGTCCGCCATGCGCTGCTTGCGAGATCCATGTTCAAGGCACTACTTTACTCACATGGCAGATGTTCGCTGCCCATTTTGACTGATGTTAAAGCGTGTTTGTGGTACGTTTGATAGTCGCGCAAAGTGTCGCCTGCCAGCTCGAGATGGAGAGCTGGCTTGAGGGTCGTGCTTGCCTTGCCATCACATGCGAAACGTCATCTGCAGGGCCAATCCGTGCGTAGCTTTCGGTACGCGGCAAGCTCCCGGCGCTGTGGAAACCGGCCGCGGGTTTTGTTGATGTCAATACATGCACTATAACATTACAACGCAGCAAGGCCAGCTTTGAGAACAACACGCCGAATAGAGCTGCCTCAGCGATATCGAGCTCACGGAATAGCATACCTCACACCGCCATTGCAACGCCGCGATCATGGTCCTGTTCGACGAAGATCCCGTAGAGGTAAAGCTGCGTATAGTAATAACAGAAATGCTGCGCACACTGACCATGCCAAATAGTTGATGTCCCAGGCGACCAGTCAGTTCCATATTGCGCCCGATAAAGATGCACTTTCTCGCGTCTCAGATACCTTAAACACCCTCGATTCGTCCCGCCAACAACGACTAAACGCGCAACACACAGCATTGAAGTCCCTTTCGCGGCGGCTGAATAACCTCAAAGGCGCCTACGACTACGAGGAAGAACGGCACGATGCTGGAAAGCACGCGCAAGACATGCTCAAGATGGACACTGAGAAATTTCGTATCGCGAAGGGTGTCAATGATGCCGAAATCGAGAGCGAAAGATTGAGCGGAGAGCTTGCGGCTTTGAAGCAGCAGCTTGAGACGCTAGAGAAGGAAGGCGTGGAAGGTGGAAGAAATAGCGAGAGGCAAAGCGAGGACGAGACTGTGCTGAAGTTACAGTTCTATCGCAGTCTAGGAATTGATGCGAGAAAGGACGAGAAGACTGGAGAGTACACAAGAGCAGTGATCAGGAACCCGGATAAAGGAAATGTGAATGTGATAAACATAAATGGGACGATGACGAAGAGTTATTATGCGGGAATGTTTTGGGATAGCATGTGAGAAGGAAGCTCGGGTCGCGCACTCGAGCCATTTGGACGCTACGATACCATGCGCAAACGCGCGCTGTTTATTCAGATGTGTACGTGACACCAAGCATTGACCAAATTGTCAAAACATGTATGGGCATCCTCATGCCACTACACGCCACGTTTGCCGGCCGAGTACAACATCTAGCTAAATGGAACTTGGCGCGATGAGATGTACCCTCGCATCTAGTACCTAATACGGCTGGGTCTCCTCGCGAGCCAGCAAACCGTTTTGCATTGTTTCTGGTCTGGAAGGCCGAGCCTGAGACATGCATACGAAGCAGTTTGCTCTCAGAAAGGATGAGCCCATAGTTCTCCTTCCACCTGGAGCCTTGTTCAGCTCTGTCCCCTTCGAACCACCTATCAAAGCCATGAGCGATCCGACCTTCAGCAAAAAGAACATCAAGAAGTGGCTCTCGAAGATGAAATCTTCTCCGCCCAGGAAGAACAGATTCGCGCATGGGGCAAATGATGCATCCACAGATCCCGAAAATGCTAAAGATGCTTCTTTAGAAAGAATGGTATCCTCTATGGGAGCTTCGAAGTCTAGTACGATGAATGGGGAGTCATCAAAGACGGACAATGCTTCAGATGCCTCGTTCGAGAGCCACAATGAGCATTCTCGCCGAGCGACTTCCTGGCCGTCGCACCAACCAGGAGAATTCCTCGAGCTGGCTTCGGAGTCTACTGGCGATAGCTTGCAGCAAAAGAGCGAAAGAGTGCGCCTCGGACACGATGAACGAGCAGCCACAGGCCCTAGGGCGGATGCCATTGACCCTGAAAGTTGCCAGCGGCCATTCTCTAAAACATTGAGACGCAAAATTTCTACTAAGACGTCTGTCAGTAGCGGTCCAAAAGACAACGATGCTCTTCTGGACACCTCGAAGCATGGTAAAATGGGTCTGCCTCCGCTCCCCCATCGGGCAAAGGTCAGACTCATGTTCAGGTTCGAAAAGAATTTGGCATATTCATACCTCAGAGAAGACGAGGTGCATCAGATTGCTTTCAACGCCTCACCTGAGTCACTCGTCGCCATTGTCCAAAGAGCTTGTACTCGTGTTTGTCGGGAACAGTATGCCCACCTCCTCAGATATCTGCTTAGTATTGGTTCGGACCTGGATATGAACGCATACATGGCATTCGGCGACGGCAGAGACGAGTTCATCAACAAGGATCAGCTTGGGCGATTTCGATGGGGATCCATTGTGGATTTATTCCCGACATCAATCGATCTATCCAAGGACTTCGAGATTCCAATCAAGATCAAGGTCTCAGTGGTTAATAAAGTGGAGCCACTTCCGCCGCCAGCCTCCATTGACATATGGAAGCAGCATCGTCTAGGATGGTACGAGGGCATTGGCAAGCAGAGCTTTGGAGAAGATGGGACATTCAGAAACATGGACACCGGCTTGATTCTTGAATTCGCGAACGGTAATGCGAGTACGCATCACAATATCTTGACGCCCGAGCGGTGCTTCTCGACTCATCCTCTTATCATGATTGGAGATCCATGCCAGGGCGAAGTTACAGATGTCCTAGTCACGTCGCTATCTTTCGCGGGCAGACCCGCTCCATACCAAGCAGACGATATGACGGTTCGAAACAGGGTGGCACAGTACCTAGCAGAGTCTCAGCACGATACTTCTACTGACAGCATGCTACCAATTCTTCCAACATTGACGTATCAACCGCTTCTGGAGCAGCCGACAGCCCCACGATCTGAAGAAAGGTTGCACTTGGCAGTGCGTCTGGTCAATCATCTGGAAGCCAAAAATCTCCGCTACGTCAAGCTGCCGGCCAATGTGCTGATTAACGCCGAAGGCTCTACAAACGCTGTGATATTGAGATCGCTGATCACAGCCCGACTGCAAGACATGGTTGTCAAGAAGCCTAAAGGCTATGATTGGGGACCTGACAGCCTTGTGTCGATAGCCCGTCTATTCGACCCTCAGGCTGAGAGGCACTGGTGGATCGATATCTGGGTCATGCCGCAGTCAAGGAGTGTCGGAGCTTACAGAAGGCTGGCGAAGAAAGGCGGTGCAGGAAAGAATCTTGCTAGTTTCCTGGATCCTGCTATGGTACAGGAGGGAGATCGAAGGTTATGGGTCGAGGCACATCTGCTGGGGGCGAAGGAGGAGGATGGCTTCTAGACCATATTCGCGCGCTGCTGGGCGATGCCTTTTACCAGGTCGAACGATTTCGACGACCACAACGTATACTCATCCACCACAGCAATATATGGCGCCTGGCTCTGGAGCACCTACAAATCTACCTCATTACACTCTCTTCTCCAGAGGCTTGAAAACTCTTTGCCCGTGAAAGTGAACTTGCACCGCGGCAGATCACGAGTGAAGCAACAACACTTCTGCACCGACCTGTCACCTTCTGCAACAAACACGCAAATGCGCGATGAAGCACTTCACTAGAAGCACACGCGCGTCGATGTTCCCTTGGATTTGATAACCTCGCCTCAACTTCACACTGCTCCATGAACACCAACCACTTTTGGACTTTTGTTATCCAACCTTCTGCGTCATTGAGAACTCTAAGTACCCACCATATCAGGGACACTGCTGGGGCTTCCAGCACCCAGGCCACCCAAAATGGTATTCATCTTCGACAACGAGAAAGACGAGCGCGCCTTCTACGAGACTGACTTTGGCATTGCTGTTCCTCCCGATCTCTATCCCATGCAGTATCCACGCAACACCATGAGGATCACTGCAGACCTTAATGTTGAATGACAATTCTCGCCGCTCCTCTGACCTAGCTCCATCAAGCCAAGGACTGTGTGCTTTCCGGCGGAGAATTGTTTGTGCAGGAAACATCGTGAGCACTAGGTGAGCTGCATAGATCACCGCCTCACTTACATGTGCATGTTCTATGGATCAAAATTGCAGCTGCCAAATTTCAGCTTCAATGTACTTTTATGTTCGCTTTGCAAGAGATTGCTGCGGTGTGATGGATCGACAGCGTCCTCGCTTGTCTGATGGTGTGTTCCCAAGCTCTGTGCTGCTGTTCGGGAAAGCAAATTCTTCCTGATACCGCTTGGATGTTCGAGCAAAGTGGCTATAGAGCTGATTCTGGGAGCAATCAAATACCACAATGATATCGAGGAGTCAAAGGCCTTTGGCATAGTAAGTACAAATCATGCGCAAATTGTAGCTCCGCTGTCGACTCTGAGCCATACTGATATACCAGACCTTGCGAGCACTATACTACAGTCCGGGGAGGGTAGAGAAATGCAACATCTAATCAAGTCTCTGACCATTACCAAGCAAAGCTCGAGTCCTGTAAGGGTACAGGAAACTTGACCCACGTGAGTGAATAAACGGAATCACGAGCTTCATTAACTGATCGGTCTCATATGTTTGTGTTGCCGATCTTGCCTGTGAAGCATTAACAACTGACTGGAGGTCCTATTCTTCCTTATGAGAGTAAGTGAAGGAGAGCTGCAGCATGTGCGAATTGCAAAGCGTCCGTGCTTTGCTGCCGTTTGCCTCTGCAAATTCCACTATCAAAGCCGACCCTTGGCCTCCTTCCAATCTCGAACACACAAATATTCACCAGCGACACTCGCCCTCAAACAACCACCTCTCCACGATTACACTCGCCTACCCTATCCACTCTTCATCTCTTACCGACATACCCATACCGCCAGGACCATCTCTAAACACCGCAATGTCTTCCAGCAAGCGCTGCTCCGAAGGTGAGTCCTGCCTCAATCAGCTTAAGCTTCCGGTACATGATCCTGACAACAGTAGCAGTCATCGAGCACACCGAGCTCTCTCCACCTCCCTATCGCAGCCCTTGCGCCATGCTGAAATGCGCAGACGTTGCCAACGACCTTGAAGATGGTATACTGAAGGCCCGCTGCAGCGGCGCCGAGATCGTCTTCGCCGACAAGATGGCAAACTCCACGGTCACGTTCGCCAAACCAACAGAGCCATCCGACGGAGATAGCAAGGGAGGCAGCAAGGCTTCCACCAGGACCTCACGCTCCAACACCACGGCTGGCAAATCCGCTCAGCAAGGCTCTGACAAGGGAGGTGACAAGGGCAAAGGCGGCGGCAAGGGCAATGGTCAACGAAACGGAGACCCGCCAAATGTTGGCAAGCTGCTCCAAACACCTGTCAACGTCAAATGCGATCTCCCAGACATGGCGCTCGGTGCTCGTGAGCTGTGCTGTTACTTTCCGCACCAGTCCCAGTGGGCGGAATACTTGATCCGCCTCATACGCAATGGGTGGAAGTTGAAGGACATTGCAAAAGCCCAGCTCTTCCATCGCGGCGAGCTGAATGTCGCCAATCTGACCAAACGATACAACGCGCTGCGCCACCAGATTCTCGTCGCTGGCCGCGACCACTACAACAACGAGGACTGGACGACCACCAGATGGCAGGCAGCTAGCCACGCCGACTCCCAGCCATTTAGCGCTCCTCCTGCTAGTGGCAACTTCCTCGACCTCTACGGCGTGTCGGACTGGACGCCTCTTCGAGGCCAGACAGCCACAGGTGGTTATGCCACCTTCGAGCACATTCGCCAGGGCGTCGACGTCACTCGAGAGCCGACTGGCGAGGATGCCGGCGTTTTCACACGTACTGTACAGTGGGTTTTCGCAAACCACGGTGTCGCCTGGCGTCGCGCTCATAGTATCGATGAAGTCCCATCAATCGCAGCGGCACAAAACATTCAGCCGACCAACGAGGCACAAACCACTGCCACGTGGGATCAGAATGCCCTGGACCGCCTAAGCACCAACGTGCTCGAGCCGACGTCGTAAGGAGGTCACAAAAACAGTTGTCTTCATGCACCAGAGGATGCCAAACTTGTCCGAAGCACCATCCTCGCGGTGATTGTAACCCAGCTCCGTTTGAACTGCGGGACCAGGCCTCTCGGGTCTTGCATGCAGGACATCACATCGATGAGCATGTGAGAAGCAGGGCATCTGTCATGCTTTCCTGGAGACAGAATGGCGTGTGCGACCCAATGTAGTAGTTGCTTGATATATGTAAGCTGCGGTTCGGAGAGAGGAATGGTCGAACGTGATCCCATCCCAGCTTCCACATCTTGCTTCAAACAAGGAAACGCAGTTCCAGTGACTTCTCACACCTGCTCCAGCTTCGAGAAGCGTCTACGATCATGGGCCTTGAGCGTCGAGCCAGGATAAGTCACAAGAAACTCAGAAGCGGAGACGAATATAGGAGTGAAATCCTACGCTTCTCATCGCCAGCTTCCTCTTCGGCGAACAGAGCAGTGCATCCTAAGCGATAGCCCAGCGGTCACGATGCAGTGGCGAGATCATCTCCAGGTGGTGTTCTGCTAGCTCTCAATTCCTCATTTCTTTCGCTGTAGATACCGACTTCAAGGTCGTGCCGTCCAACATGGATGCTGCTGTTCCGGGTGGTGGCTGGGAAGCAGCGCAGCAGTGATATCTCACGTCCAAACACCCTCAGATGGCCACTCGCATCCAAGCTCAAAAGTGCTAGAACGATGAACAGCGTGCAGGACTCCAGACTGGAGGTGGATATTCACGGTGGAAACATGCCAATTCCCTAGTCTTTGCATGACTCCGATGATGGGAAACAGACCAAGCAGGTAGGGTAGGAGGAGATCCATGCTTGTTCGGCATGGCACGGCTAGTGGAATCAGAACGTTGTCACGCGTGATATCACTGATAGCAGCCGTGAACATCCTTCGTAGCAAAGCTGTCCGCAAATAAGTCTTGTCCCTTTGTGGGCAAAACGATTGCTGCTGATGAAGTCTCGGCAGTCTTCGCAGTCCTCACTCCCGAACTTGACTCTCTGCTGGCAAGCAAGCAAGCAAACTGAGCCCAGCGGAGCCGTTACGACAGGAGTCATGAATCACATAACCTTGAAGTGACGCGCTGAAGTGAGTAGGCTCACGACAATAGTCATTGTACCGTAGTTCCTGCCTTCTCCTCGCTGTACTTCTTCAAGTCCTCGCACCACAGCTTGAACTTCTCATCCAGAGTTTTCTGGAACATCCATTTGACGGTATATGCAAGGAAGCCGCCCATGACCTCCCAAGTTCTGACCTCGCACTGGTTCTCGGCTCTTGCAATGACTTCATGAAATCTTTCTGATCTGAGACCTCTCGACGCAAAACCACCATGAGTCTTCCACGACACCCTGTAGACCTTGCTCAGATCTGCTGTATAGGATCCATCTTTCTCTCTAGTCTGTTCGTCAACGTACTCGGTAGGCTGCGCAGGAGTCGAGATGTCGGTCACCATCAAGCCGGTTGTCGTGGTCTTGGAGGGCTTGGCAGCGTCCATGATGACGTAGAATTCGAAGATACTGCCTGGCCGCAGATGAGTAAAATGATGCTCAGAGTTGGGCTGTTGGACTATCTTCGCATGAGGAACCCATGTGTTCCATTTCTCGTAGTCCGCCACATGCAATACGTGCTCGAACACCTCGGATGCAGGCGCGGCAATGGTCAACGAGTGGGACAAACGGAAGACAGCGTCTTGGCGTGGGACTGTTGGCGAGCACAGTCCATTTGAGGGCGGCCAGGGTGGTGTAGTTTGAGACATTTCCGGGCCTCGTAGGTCAGTTAGAACCGCATCTCCTCATCGGATTTCGTTTCAGCGTTGATAGAATAACAAAGGCATGTCAAGGCTGTTCCTCGGCTCACTCTTCAGCAACCAGGCTTGCAGGATTCCCGGTCCGATGCTCCAGACCATTACGCAAGTGCATTTTCGAATCTCACTTGGTACATGTAAGATTTAGATCGGACCATTCAGTCGCGTGACATCATTTGCGAATCGATATAGTAGCTGGTGATGCGTGTATACAGGGCGCGGCGTACGCTGTATCTTCGGCGACCGTGATAGCTTATTGCTCAAGAGGCTGTAGTCCACAGCTGACTTTGGGTGCCAGGTCTAGAGAGCAGGCCATGAATTTGACCAGTCTGAAGGCTATAGCCATTCCAGATTTTTGGCTGAAGCGGCGGTTGTCATGTTGCATCGCGTGGTTGGTAGCATTCAAAACTTCGGGATTCAGATGCCGTTAAGAGCCTGGTTTAAAATAAATACGCCCAGAGTGGACCCCGCCGTATATGAAGGAAGCGTCCGGGCTCCAATCATTGCCCATCTAATGCCACTAAATTCTGCCCGTTCTTCAGCAAGCATAGCGGCCAGACAACCAGCTCAACGAGATTCAATCTCTTCCAATGATGGGCTGGATGATGATGCCTTTAGCTGTGAAGCCATCGTATAGAGCTCGAAACGGGAGAAGAGTAGTGTTGGCACAGCGTGTGATAGGATGTATCCTCGAGAGATTACGATCAGTAGGGATAGTATCTGACGTAGTCGTCCACCAATCTAGTCGTACAAGTACAAGCAGTTAATGCTAACCTCCGTTGATCTGCCGTCAAACCAATCTCCATCAACGCCGGGTATTCCATGTAATCATACGATCTATTGTGCATCCTCTGGGTATCACAAAGACCGCTCAAACGCTAATAAGCAAAAGGGTCAAAGGGCAAACGACGTGGAAGTAGATCGCTTGAACGCGCGGTTATTTGGCCTCCCATATTTCGTCCCAAAGTAATGAACCATAGCGGCCGTACCACTCCGTGCTGTTGTCATGTCGCGTGAAAAGCAATAACGATGGATGTCGAGATGTGCCGTCGTGCAAGAGAAAAGTCAGAAAGTGGACCATACCATACCACCCTCAGAGCGTGCCATGCTGCCGATGCGCATGTCTTCTCGTGGCGGCTGCAGTCTTGGAATGGGCATGGCTGTGCCTTGAGAGCTGCCCGACGACTCGGCGATGGAGCTCGCTCTCGAGTGGTGCAGCTTCTTGACGATCTTCCAATCATCAAAGCAGGTATTGCAGGATTTACTCAGGAAGCCCTTGGGGTGGATGCGAGCGTTCTGGTCGAGGGGAATGTTGTACTTGATATGGTAGTCACAGACAAGATTTCCGCAGCGTCGGCAGTGATGTCTCCTGAAGAACCATGTAAAGGACTCTTTGCAGATGAAGCACGACGTTGCCGACTCATCTGGTTTCCAATGCGCAGTGGTTGGTGCGCCTGTGACATCGCCCAGTTCTTCTAGCGAAAGAGTCTCGCTCGCGGCGCGACTCAGGCCCTGTCGCATGGGCTCAAGGTCGGCCTGAGCAAAGTGGAAGCGCGCAAATTCGATAGCGGCTGGCGAGTCTGCTTTTGCGACATCGAAACTGCTTTCGTTGCTTGCGGGTGGTGTGTCTGGGGCACGCGGTCGGCTGGGGATATCGGTGGGTCGTGTGCGATCGCTTGGGCGGAGTGCAGCCGGGACATACATGGGGCCCCGAGCGCGTCGCAGCTGAGGAGGATTCGCAGTTGTATGATAATTGGTCGGCGAGATGTTGTTGGAGGGTGGAGTGGTGGCTTGCGAAGGCATGGAATGATTCTGGCCATACAAGAATTGTTCTGGCGGCGATGGCGATGGGGCTGCTTGAGGGTAGAGGAAGTATTTCGAGGAGTTGTTGATGGTGTTGTTGTTCGCGCCAAGCTGTGTCGTTGGCATGATGTTGGGTCGAGCTCGAGGTACTTGGATACGTATCATCTGAGGGGATTCCAGTTGTTGAGTGGTTCCAGGAATGCAGGGTGCAAGTTGGGGCGGGTCTTCTGGTATGGGCAAAGGACTGCTGGATCAAGCGGTCTGGAGACTCGAGAGGCCGGTCGGCGGCAACGATGGCGTGGCAAGGAAGGCGCGCAGAGATGCAGATGGAGCGATGTGGTAGGAGTTGCACATGCAGGCTTCAATGCCTATCGACATCCATGCCTATCTGCCGGCAGCGCTCATACAGTGTATCTACAAGCGCGAGTCGACGATGGACGCTGCAAGGAAGGCATGATGCACAAGGGAAGGCACGACGGCGAGGCGAGCAGTAGTAACTTCCTGTAGCGATGATAGTGCCTTCCCTGCAATGCGCCGTGCTAAGCAAGCGGGCCCCCAGCCCGATGGAGAAGCTGTACACGCGCTGCGCTACACGCTTGTTCTTAGCGCGCCGGCCTTCCCTGCGCATCATCGCCATCGCCACTCCTCTCATTGGCCCGTCGGCCGCGACCATGATTGGGCGGCGCGTGTCCAGAGATAAGACCATGCCGCTTTGGGCCGGCTCGTATGCATAATGCAGGATATCTGACTGGCATGGCACATGCTAGGCCGATGAATGCCGGGGCCTCTGACCATGAGAGAGTGAATTGACCATGACTGTGATGGGAGTCTATGTCCCCGACTCTCCGTATACCTTTTGTTAAATGTATCGCATGTCCGGTAGCTTTATTGTCGAAGCCTCACCCACTTTCCTCGAAGCAACAATCGATGATGCTTTGCACTTGAGACGGGGCATAAGAGTGAGTTTGTGCGAGAATCGTCTGGGTCCGAGGACCAGCCTCGGCAGCAATCCCATGTGCACTGTGGGTTAAGGAGGCGACATGTTCTTATGACTGAAACCATGCCCAGCTCGCTGTCGTCTTGTAATCATATCATATTTCCTCTGATGCCAATGCCATTAATAGTCAGCATGTGACCCTTGACCGTACTCCGCCTTGTTACCAACGAACTTCTTGTCTACCACCCAATGCCCATAGGAACATGTCCTACACTGTGACCGATACTCCACTGCCGCCTCTCCCTGATCACGATCCATTGAACACGCAGCAGTGGAACATCTTGATTGCCATTGCGGACGCAGTGGTCCCGCCCTTGACCCAAACCGATGCTTCCACCACAAACCCTCTGCTCGCGTATCCATTGCGAAGCGACGCATATCATGCCGCCCTCACCAGCATTCGCCGACTCTCGAACGTCCAGCATGCACATGATGATGCCACTGTCGCCGCCTATCTCGCCGAACGTGCCGCATGCAGTCCAGAGTTCAGGGAGCTCATCTCGCGACTCGTCGCTCTCCATATGAGCGAGACTGCTCGGAACGGACTTCTGTTCATTCTGAGTGCCTTGAAGTAAGCATTTCCACTTTTTCATGCACTACCTAGCTCTACGAAGAAAGATCGAGCAAAAGGGCGCTTCGCTCCGAAAGAACCCCGACTCGTCCGAGCTTGGTCCATCTCAACAACAACAACAACAACATCATCAAGCGCGTCAAATGCTGACCAAAGTCTGCCTTGGCTAGCACGCGAGCCGGCTCGCTATTGCTCACTGGATACGCAACTCCATTAGATCGTCTGTCTCTCAAAGAACGAGAGCAGGTCTTGCTTGGCTGGAATCGTTCCCGACTTCCTCTCCTTCGAGGGCTCAGTAGATCGCTGGCGCAGCTTGCAAGAGCGATATGGCTCAGGACGTCCCCGACAGTCGGAAGGCTCCTGGGCTATACGAATGCCCCCATATTTGATCAGGCTGCACCACCTGGCTTTCCATTTACATTCCTGCAGATCCCACACTCCAGCGAGCCCGAGCCCGAAGTCATCGAAACAGATGTAGTCATCGTGGGAAGCGGCTGCGGGGGTGCAGTTGCTGCCAAATATCTCGCCGAAGCCGGTCTCAAGGTCATTGTAGTCGACCAATCCTATTACTGGTCGCCCGAGCACTTTCCCATGGCTGAGAATCAAGCCGGCAACCACTTGTTTGGAAATGGTGGGATCGTGACGTCGACCGATGGCAGTATCAGTGTAGTTGCGGGATCGACTTGGGGAGGTGGAGGCGTGATCAACTGGAGTGCCTCGCTTCAGCCGCAGGGCTACGTGAGGAGAGAATGGGCTCAGAAGTTTGGACTTGCTCATTTCAACGGCTCTGCATTCCAAGCAGATCTGGATGATGTGTGCTCCCGTATGGGTGTCAGCACCGATCACATCAATCACAACAAAGGCAACAAGGTACTGCTCGAAGGCGCTAGAAAGCTTGGCTGGAGCGCAAAGGCCGTCGCTCAAAATACTGGAGGTGCAGTCCACGACGATGGCTTCTGCACTCGAGGCTGCCGGAGTTGCGGTAAAAAGGGTCCAACCGTCACATTCTTACCAGATGCCGCCGAGGCGGGTGCTCGCTTCATCGAAGGCTTCGAGGTCAAGATCATCACCTTTGACGAAGCAGACGCGACTAAGACGACAGGTGTCAAGGGCAGCTGGACTTCTCGCGACCGAGCTGGTGGCGTGGCAGGCAAAGATAGAGTCACGCGCGAAGTCGTCATCAAAGCCCAGCGAACGATTGTCTCGGGAGGCTCCTTGTACACGCCTATTCTGCTCCAGAAGTCGGGCCTCAACAACAAGCATATCGGACGCCACCTCCATCTTCACCCAGTCAACATGGTCGCCGCCGTCTGGGACGAAGACGTTCGACCTTGGGAAGGTCCGATTCTGACCTCCGTCGTCAACGAGTTCGAGAATTTGGACGGAGACGGCTACGGCGCCAAGCTCGAATGCACAACGATGCTTCCATCCTCCTTCTTGCCTCTCTACGAATGGAAAGGAGGTCTGGCCTTCAAGGAATTCACCATGAAAATGCGCCGCATGACAGGCTACATCAGTCTGGCGCGAGATCGCTATGGAGGCAGGGTCTATGCAGATCCCAAAGATGGGCGGCTCACGATCGACTACTCCCCGAGCACGTACGACAAGAACCACATCCTCGAAGGTGTCATCCGACTCGCAGAACTCATGTACGTGGAAGGGGCCCGAGAAATCTACACAGCAATCCCAGGTGTCGATGGTTTCATTCGACCCTCTGCAGACACGGACGCCCAAGTCTCACTCTCGCCAAACTCCTCACCATCCATCACCGACTCAGATTTCGTGGAATGGACCCAGAAAGTTCGAGCCAACGGTCTACCAACGCCTCAAACACCATATTTCTCCGCTCATCAGATGGGTTCTTGCCGCATGGGAACATCGCCTAAGAACAGCGTGGTAGATTCTCGTGGCCGGGTCTGGGGAACTCACAACTTGTACATTGCTGATACTTCGGTCTTCCCTTCTGCGTCTGGCGTCAATCCTATGGTCACTTGCATGGGAATCGCGAGAGGCATTGCTCGGGGTATTGTGAACGAAGAGCGATCGCAGCCTGGGTCTCCCATTGCTGTGGACGCGAAGGCGAGGCTATGACTGGCCGATTTCGATTCGATCAAGACAGCGGTCGCTAGGATGTACTAGAGACTAAAGTGCTGTGATGTTCAGTGGGGGAGAAGAGAGAGACCCACTGTTGTAGAGCACGCATACGAGGTTAAGGAATGTTGTGAATGGATGTGAAAAGTATTCATACACTGGTCCTGGTAGAAGTCACTGGGTCATAATGTATTCTCGCATGTAATCTGAAATTTCTTCAATCATTGTGGAATGCTCATCATGGATCGATTCTGAAGACAGCTCATATTTGCCTGCTCTCCTACTATCTATGATGCTGCCAAGGCATCATGAACCTCATTCTGCGCAGCCCTTACCAGCACACTGTCTCGCTGCTTCGCTCTGAACCTCGTGCCGTCACTGCCACCCTCGCCCTGCAAGATTCCTGTCGATTCGACGAATTTCCAGAAATCGTCCTCTCCTTTACGCATGAAGCGGCCACTGTTTTCTCTCTGCGCAATTCGTACTTGGTCGATGAGATTCCTAAGCTTGTTCCATTGCTCCCGATCGGCATAAGCTTGAGCAACTCTCCCAAGTGCTCCCCAGCCAGGCTGCTTGCCGGATGTGCTGGCATGTTTCAAGAAGTCTTCCATAGGCTTCAGACCGACGAGATGGTGATTCTTAGCATAGCCTTCAATCATGCGGTCGAAGAAGATAGTGTCCACCAAGCCGGAGAAGCCCCTTCCTTGATCCTGGATTTGTCGCCATAGGGTCTCGATGGCTGAGAAGTCAGGCTCCGGTTGTCGATCGAAGTAGGACATCATTAGGATGGTGTAGATGTGAGCAGTGGGCTGTCGACCAGATCTGACCATGTGAGAGTATACTGCGGCGGCGGCGGGTGTGTTGTCGTACTTCTTGATGAGGCGGTCGATGATCGCCGCATACGCTTTCTCATCAATTCCAGGCAGCCCCAGCTCTTTCAACGAGTCGATGAATGCAATGGTCTTTGCTTCTTGGTCTACATGGTCCAGCCTGTCGAGAAAATCGCCTCCGAAAAGCGCCCTCAGGAGCACCGTCCACGTTGTGCTGTCGGCGACAATGCCACGCTTCTGCATTTGGCGTAGGATCCCTAGCGCCTCTTCTGCCTGCATTCTGCGCATCGATTGAGCGAGCAATGCATTGTAGGTGGTCAGGTCTGGCTCGATGCCGAATGCACGACCCCAGGAAAAGACATTTGGAATTTCATCAGGCTTGCTGATCGCAAGACCAGATATGGCCGCATTCATAATTTCGACAGTAGGTCGCGCAACCCCGTCAACAGGCCCAGAGTATTTGCGAAGCAAGTCAGTAGGGCTTGTAGCTTGCCTTGGCTGCTGTTTCTTGCCCTTTAGCATCCGATCTTGACTCTCTTTCGCCTGTGCCGCCGCCAGCCACTCCTGTCCCATTTGATGAAGTGCATCGATGCCCATCTTTACGCTACGATTAAGTCGACGGCGGTTTCTCAATAGGCCGAAGATGCGAACTGTCCAGGCATGGTCATCAGGGCGGAATCCAGCGCTGCGCATCTTCTGCCAAAATGCCTCCAAGCCAAGGACATCGCCCATCGTTTGCGCGCCCTGCATCATCACTGTAAACGTTTTGAGGTCGGGTTTGTAGCCCAGCTGAGGTAGAATGTTCCATATCTCGACAGCCAATTTCGCATTTCGCAATGATAGCGCAGCGAGCATGAGATGCTCGTACACCTCTAAAGGAAGGCGATCCTTCAGCGTTGTGAATTTCTTCGCGTGGTTGAGAATCTCGTTCTTGAGCTGCTCCACGGCGTGCAAATTCTGTTGCTCCCGCGCTCTGCCCAGCCTTTTGATCTGCGTAATAGCAAAGCTGAGCGTTTCAGGGCTCCGATCATAATGGCGGGAAGTCAGTTTTGGGTCTGCAGTAGAGTTGTGATCAGGTTCCACTGATTCC
The DNA here is from genome assembly GCA_001578225.1 of Pseudocercospora musae. Taxonomy (NCBI): domain Eukaryota; kingdom Fungi; phylum Ascomycota; class Dothideomycetes; order Mycosphaerellales; family Mycosphaerellaceae; genus Pseudocercospora; species Pseudocercospora musae. The sequence continues at coordinate 108,990 of LFZO01000048.1, forward strand.
TGGACATTATGATTGATTCCACTCGAGGAAGTAGGCATCTGTGTGTCCTTGGTAGGCTTGGTCGTCTTCAGCTGCCGCATGACGGCCGGCAGATCTTCGCAATTCACGCGGGCAAGCATAGCGCGGTAGCCTTCAACAACTTCTGGGCTTTTGGAATTCTTCATTGTGTCCAGCATGAGCCCAGGCACCCGGGGTGCACTTGCGTGCTTGACGATCGCACCAAGCAGCGTTGCAAGTGGCGCGTAGAGTGGCGAGCCTCCGTATAGAACGGGAGGCAGCGTCTGGAGAAGATCCCAAGTCGCAATAGCAGCACTGGTAAAGTCATTGCGGTGCCCTCCCTTGTCACTAAAAGCGTCCTGGCGAGATTGCGGCACTAATATGCCAAGCATACTGCCAAACATGTCTCGAGACCGTTGGTCTGCTGTCCACGAGGTAAAGACACTTGTAGGGGGGAGAAAGCTCCAGTCATTGTCGCGCACGGCTATCGAAGCATATTGCATACGATTTTCTTCAGTTATGCGCCATCCGAGAGCCTGCCTGGTGAGATGTGCGCCCATACATAGTCTCCACATTCTGACAAGCTCTTCCCTTCCTTGACGGATCACAAGACTGTCCCCGCCGCCTTCGGAGAACCGTACGGCGGATATCTTGTGTGCTAATATCCACAAAGCAGGCGAGTAGAGCTGAGCACCGGTGTTGTTCAAGCCATGCATAACTTGCAAGACCTGACAGGGCGACGCGACGTTTGTTTGAACATTGTCCTGCTGCAAGCCTTTCACCCACTCCCGGACAGACTGCAGGAGGAGCCACAATGAGGCTGAAAGAAAAGGTCGATCTGAGTTGTAGAGGGCCTGTATATGCCGGATAGGGCGCTGCGCGCACCATTTCCCCATCTCTTGCAATGCAGACCATGCGCCTCTGATATCGTTGGCAAGTTTTCGATCGATGTATGCATCGACTTGCTTGAGAAGCTCGGGATGAAGAGAGGCCGTTGGTCGCGGGCCATCTCGATCTCGGACATGTGGTGTGTTTTGATGGCTGCTGCTGGCCATCCCACCACTGCGCCTCTGCTCGGGCTTGTCCACCTCCTCTAGCAGCTGCTCAGGATTCAGCTGCCGACCAGAGTACCGCCCCGTGCTCCCGCCCTGGTCGCTGCCATTGAGCGCACCTCTGCCATCGAAGTACGCACCAAAACCAGGCTGCACCCGCGCCCCTTGCTGGCTCGAAGCACCTCTGCTGAAGGAGCGTATCTCGTGTCGGGCGTAGAGCGAGGCTCTGGCCAGCAAGCTTTTCCGACAGCCTACACACACATAGGGCGTGCTCATTATTGTCGTAGCAAGGAGCTCGATTTTCACATGCACTTCTGAAGCTCACTCACTGCACGCTGCAAGCGCCGCGGCAGATCCCGATCCCATGCTTACACGTAGAGGATGTTGTGAATTGATGGTACAGACCGAGACATTCGTGAATTGCCTACTGAATTGCATAATCTATAAAAGGTAGCTAACTAGTTAACCTTTATATGTTCTTATTAGTAACCCTGAGTTAGTCTATAATAGACTAAATAAGTCTATAATAGTAACCCTAAATTAGTACTATTAAAGGCTACCTATTATCGGTCCTCCCCTATTACCTTAGTATACTAACTAATATATAACACTCCCCTTTAGTTAGTTAGTTAATAATTACTTATGAGTTTGCTAATTGCCCTTTACTTTAGTAGCTTTATATACTATATATGCTTTAGCTTATGCCTTAATAAAGGTTATAAGCTCCTTTAGCTTAACTCTAGTTAGTTCCTAACCTTAGATTAGTATCCTTATTATCCTTAGATTAGTTACTTCTTTACTTCCTTTAGGCTCTTATAGCCTATTAGCTTACTTAACTAAGTTAGATTATTCCTATACTTTCCTTTACTTCTTTAAGTAGTTATATATTTGCTAAATAGCTTAAGTATAGATACCTTATATCCTTAACCTTAGTACTTATAAGTTCTTTAACCTTTAAGGCTAAACTTGACTTTCTTCTTTCTATACTAACTCTAGTAATATTAAGTAATTTGCTTATTATCTAACTAGGTTATATCTTTTCTAACTCTTTAAAAATTCCTATAAAGGTAAGCTAGATATTAGCTATTATAGGGATCCTTGCTAACCTTAATAGGATTTATTATAGCTACTACAAACATAACTAATAGTTAGCTCTAGGCTATAGTTAATGCTACTTTTGTCTCTAGATTTCATTTAAGCAAGGTTAATCTTAACTAGTATTAATAGATACTTAAGGCCTAGAACCGTAGTAATAATATTAGTTAGCCTATAAAGCTATCTTCTTAGTAGATAGGCTTCTTTAACAATACTACTAGTAATCTAATTCCTTTAGTCTAGTATCCTAGATTTAATAGCTAGGGTTCTATTAACATAAGTAGCTATATTAACTATCTACCTAGCCTTTTAGCTAAAGTAAGTGCTAGTATTGTATAGTAGACTCCTCCTTACTAGTACTATACAAACAATATATAGGGCAAGGTATTCATTAGATATAACAAGATCTAGCGTATAAACGTAGCTAGTAATACTTTATTTTATAATGCCTATATTAATAATAGATAGGGACTTTAGTATAGCCGTTATAGTACTTCTAGATACTAGTCAACTCCTCGTTCTTAGTTAGCTCGCTTAAGGGCTAATTCGGTTAGGTCTTAAGGCTTAAGTAGTATACTAGGACCGAATGTAGTTATTATTAATCGAGCTCGGGAGATCTTTATTAGTAGAGATGGTTTATAGCGTAGATAGATTATTATTAACTTTAACTATTTATTAAGGGATAGTAATAGTAAAGTAATAGAGACTATACATTATGCTATTAGGCGTGTTGAATCCGATTTTTACCGGAGGTTTACTAATAGTTTGTAAGAACCTAATAGGCCAAAAGTCTAGAATATCCGGGTCTGCTTAGAACTAAGCAAGAACCAAGGATATATATATGTTAGGTCTTGGCGCCAAGCCTTGATGACTAAGCATCTTGGCGCCAAGCCTCGATGAACCTAAGCATCTCCTAACAAGTTGGGTCTTGGCGCCAAGCCTCTTGGCGCCAAGCCTTGATGACTAAGCATTCCTAACAATTATCTCCCCCTTCCCCGTGCTTCGTCCCGAAGCACTAGGAGAGACTCGGATGCCAAAAATCATGATTTGTCGCGACTTATGCCGAGGAGCGACCTCGCACTGCGTCATCGCTACGCGCCCTCGGACGCATCCTGTAGCGGAACCCCGCACTTGGCCACGCCAAGCCGGACAGAAGTCGATCAAACACGCACTTCTGACACACGCCCTCGGGCGCAATCTGAGACCCCGTCGGGCCATGACGTATTCTTCGGAGCCTCGGCAGGCCATGACGTATTCTTCGGAGCCTCGGCAGGCCACGCACTTCTGACACACGCCCTCGGGCGCAATCTGAGACCCCGTCGGGCCATGACGTATTCTTCGGAGCCTCGGCAGGCCATGACGTATTCTTCGGAGCCTCGGCAGGCCATGTGACGTATTCTGGCCTCGCCAGGCCGGTCGTACGTTTCGCCGAAAAGGCTTGGCCGTCGCCTGCGCTACGCGCGTTCGAAACGGGGTCGACGCGCGCGCTACCATTGAGCTACGCCGCCGCCAAGCGTCGAAGAGCGACCCGGATATAATTGTAAGAACCTAATAGGCCAAAAGTCTAGAATATCCGGGTCTGCTTAGAACTAAGCAAGAACCAAGGATATATATATGTTAGGTCTTGGCGCCAAGCCTTGATGACTAAGCATCTTGGCGCCAAGCCTCGATGAACCTAAGCATCTCCTAACAAGTTGGGTCTTGGCGCCAAGCCTCTTGGCGCCAAGCCTTGATGACTAAGCATTCCTAACATAGTTCTACTTTTAGAGGTAGTAGGTACTACTATCCTTAATTGTAGTTAGTTAGTTTAGTTATACCGGAAAAGATCTAAAAACTATACTAGGCTTAGTTTGTTTCCTAGTATTTTAGTTTAGAGCCTAGGTTATTAAATAATACCTAGGCTAAAAAGTTCTATACTTAGTTTTAAGATTAATTTTAATAAAATGTAAATAAATATATTAAGTTTGTCTTCTAGTTCTAGAACAAATAAAATTCTAAAAGAATAACTTAGAGAATCCTACTTTAAAGGATTTAGTTGTTTAACCTTAGCTTCATTAGGTAGTTAGCTATTTAATAGTAGGTATTAATATATTTAACCCTAATGTTGCCCTTATTAAACTATTCCCTATAGTAGTGATTTCTTAGATTAGTATACTTGCTTCTCCCTAAATTTATATAGTTTTCTATAAGGTAGATTACTAACTAGTTGTTAATATTAATTGTTATATACTTTATTAAGAGACTAGTAAATCTCTTGATTTTATCTAAAAGATTCCTAAGCTATCTAAGCTCCCTTACTACTTTATTTAGAGAAACATATTTAGCCTTAGTACTTAACTAGACAACCTTCTTCTAAAGCTATAATCTCTAGATAACTAGTGCTCTAGATATAAGTACTAGGAATCCTAAAACTAATCTAGCTATGCCTAGGTTAGTAGTAAAATTAGTATTAGAGTAGATCTATATAAAAGCTTTAAGATACATCTCTAATCCTAACTTAGTAGTACTACCCTTCTTAAATGCTAGGCACTTTTTAGGTATTCTAGTAATGTACTTCTAGATATATTTAGCTATATCAACATGTCTAGGTCTAGGATTTGAAAGAAACCTAGTAAGGTAGTTTATAGATATAGTAATATCTAGCCTTATCTAATTTAAAAGCTATTAGAGCCCTCTAATGAATTCATTAAAGAGTT
>LFZO01000480.1:0-32553 GCA_001578225.1 Pseudocercospora musae
ATAGGATAGCTTAACGAGGAGTTAGGTTTGTCTATAGCTAGGGATAGCTATACTAGGAGAAAGGGGATAGTTATAAGGACCTCGATAAGGTAAGGTCTCTTACTAAGCCCTAAGTATACTAAGCGGCGCGCGCTAGGGGCGCACGCTAGACGTACGTAACTCGCATAGCCTTTTTAACCTAGCGCTCTACGCAATCCTTTTAGGAGGTACTTGTTAGTTCTACTACCTACTATATTATCGGTTAGGCGGGTATTCTATACGTTACTATATACCTAGCCCCTAATAGCTATATATAGAAGTATTACAAGGATTATAGACCGAGTTAGGCTCTATATAAAGAGTATAAACACGGCTAGTACTATTACTTCGATTTACTAGCCTATCTCGAGCGAAGAAGAACGCCTATAGACCTACTACTCCGCTAAAGTCTACTTCTTATAAAGATTACTTATCTTCGGTATATCTCTATATCTATTATATCTAAAGTACTTCAAGAACGCGTACAAAGCGTCTATATAAGTCTCTAAATACATTACTCGTAACCGTAACTATATAAACTCTCGGAAGTTAACCTCCTATAGCCTCTTAACTTCTATAAGACTCGGAGGGCTCGAGACTAGGTCTAGCGTAGATATAGACCTCTTAAGCTTCTTCTTTAGTAGCGTTATAGTACTTTAGAGAGTCCTTACTATCTTAATTCTTACTAGTAGTAGTAACTTAATCTCTAGCTTCGGTAGAGGTAGTAGTACTAGCGAGGACTCGGGCTCTATAGTCGTAGTATCTCTATATTCCTTTACTTAATTAGTAATACTTACTAGCGGCTTTATATATAGGCATACGTATAGGCGTTATAGCTATTGCTAACTAATACTATTCTATAGTAGAACTAACGTTTAAATCTACCCTAAGAGTACCCTTACTAGTAGTCCGGATAGGCTCTCGAATAGGTAGTCGCTTAACTATTATCGTTACTACGAGCGATACCGCTTAGTAGAGGGCACTAATTACTAATCTACGGCGGTTCGTGTATATACTACATTTACTAGGCTACTAGAACTCTACGCGACTAGAAACCCTAGCTTGGCTAAACCTTATACCTACGGGACTAGCAAAGGGATTCTCGTTTGCGGCCGCGTTAGATAGATTGAGTTCAGTATCTGGCTAGGGTGGCGGGAGCTTGTATAAGTAAGCTTTTATAGAACCAGGGCTCCAAAACTCGGCTCGTCGGAGGGGGCCACCTTGCACTTCCACAACACCTCTCAATCACAACCACACGAAGTTATCTTACATACCCGGAGTCTACCTCCTTATAGGCTGTGGTACCATGCGAGTATCCCATTGGCGCACAGCTACCGTGGAGCTGGATTCAGTGGCCAAGGCCACATGCTCGAAACTTCGCGATGGACGACCACGATAACAATGATGCGAGCTCCAGCAGCGCTGCTGAAAGTGCGCGTCTGCTTGGAGAGTATATCGAAATGGACGACATGAACGGGCGTCAGTCGAAGCATGAATTTCAATCCACATTCACCGGGGCAGAAAACCTGGACGACATCGGGGATGCGCCTGGTGCCCAAGCGCTATGGGAAGCGACTGCTGTTGACCCTGTGTTGGCGAAGAAGATGGCTTTGGTCAATGAAGCGTACGTTGATCTGTACTCACGAGAGAAGGCGATGCTGACGAGTGTAGCATTGATCAGATTGGCATGACTGGCTGGCACTGGAAGCTCTTCTTCTTGAATGGATTCGGGTACTTCGTCGACTCACTGCTCGTGGTCTGTCAATCTATCGCCATGCCTGCCGTTACGCAAGAATATGGCAGCCCAGATAATAAGTTGAAAGGCATTGCTTTGGCATCTCAGATTGGACTTCTAGTCGGCGCCGCAGTTTGGGGCTTCTCAGCAGATGTGATTGGGCGGCGACTGGCTTTCAACTCAAGCCTCTTCATCTGCGCAGTGTTCGTTCTCATTGCGGGAGGGATGCCAGACTACATCTCATTTGCGACAATGGTTGCTATCTACTCAGCCGCTGCTGGAGGAGGATATATCATTGATGCTACCAACCTCTTTGAGTTCCTCCCGAGATCCCATGCCTGGCTGGTCACTTTCATGGGTATTTGGGTGCCTCTGGGATATGGAGTGACCGGCCTGTTTGCCTGGGCGTACATGAGCAATTTCAGCTGCGAGTCGACCGTGCCCATCGGCGAATGTCCAAGATCGCAGAACTGGGGATGGCGATACTTGCATTTCACAGCTGGAGGTCTTGTCCTGGCCCTCTCCATCATAAGAGTCTTCCTCATCAAAATGGTCCACACCCCTCGATGGCTTGTGAGCCAGAATCGAGATGATGAGGTCTACCATCAACTCATACAAGTCTCGGAGAAGTATAGCCGACCTTTCGATCTCGAGCTGGAAACCTTGCGAAGTCAAGGTCGAGTTCTGCATACAGAGAAGTCAGCCTGGTCCAGTCTCCGTCTGCACAGGCACTTCTCCGGACTCTTCGAGACTCGTGCCCTGGCCTACTCAACGACAATCATCATCGCTAACTGGTTCGTCATCGGCACGGTTGGCCCACTCTATCAAGCATTCCTCCCATACTATTTGGCTTCACGAGGCGCAAAAGTTGGTGATGGGTCTAACTATACAACGTGGCGCAATTATGCCATCAATCAAGCTGTCGGACTTATCGGGCCCGTCATCGCAGGTGTTCTCATCGAGGTGCCTAGGCTTGGACGGCGAGGTACCCTTGCTGTCGGAGCGGCTATCACGACGGCATTCCAGTTCGCATACACCCAGATCAAGACTCCTGCTCAGAACATTGGTGTCAGCTCTGCCATCACCGCATCCTCGAATATCTACTGGGCTGTGATCTACCACTATACACCTGAGATCCTGCCTTCAGCACATCGCGCGACTGGGTATGGAGTCTGCACTGTGATGAACCGAGTCGGCGGTATCGTAGGCGTGCTTGTCGGCAGCTACGCTGATGTTGAGACAACTGCACCACTTTTCGTTTGCGCGAGTCTTTTCGCATTGCTAATTGTGCTCAGTATGATGCTGCCGTTCGAGACGCAAGGCAAGAGAAGTCTATAGATGCCGGATACAATCTTATAGACCAAGATTTGATGATGACTGTTCTCAGTCACGCAGGGTCCCCAGTCTCGACTTCACCTCATTGTATGCTATGCACACCCAGCATAAAACAATCTCGATCATAAAGCCCAAAGACTTTGGAATCATCAAGACGAGATTGGTGATTTCAAGAGCAAGATACACCGTCCATCACTAACGCGTGATCTCGGGCCGAGCGCTTCAAGCAGATCTCCATTCCTCCTTCGCGCTAGCATCCCACGTCCAATGATGGCGTCACAGGCACTGGAAACGCGGCAACATCACGCCCTAGGATTATACCCGAGGCCAAGAGGAGAAATGGAGGACCCCCAACGATGGCGGTACAGTCATTACTGGTCTTGATCAGCAATCGTCACTATGCTCCAATATATGGTCTAAACATTTTCTACTTCAGCGTCTACCATACCATTAAAGATGTTAAATGACTCATCAGAACTCGAGAAAGGTGATGGTATTGATTACAATCCGTCAAAGAGACCGAAGAACAGACAAATGACAATCCTTCCAGACCCATCAACCATCATCTCCTTCTCAACAGACGATCCTGACAACCCCTACAACTGGTCCCAATCCAGGAAACTCTCCATCGTGGTACTTGGGTAAGTATTTTAGGCAGTGTATGTCGATGCTGGCGAGAATGTTTCTTAATATGAGCTCCAGTGTCTCGGATGTAATGGACCACTTCAGTGGTGTCCTGCAAGAACGTCCGAGTCGTGTGAGCATACATCCAGACATCCTCGCCAATGGACAATACACCCTTCCTTCAACGAGAAAAGAGGTCGACGCTGACTCCCTAAATTATTTCAGGTCCTTAGTCGTAATCAATTCAACCATCTCCAGTTCGCTCCCATCTCTGGCTTCGACCCAACTTCAAACCCACTTCAACGTGCAAAACAACTTCCAACTCGTCCTACCCAATTCCATCTTCCTCGTCGGCTACATCTTCGGCCCCATGCTCTGGGCGCCTCTCTCCGAAAACTACGGTCGTCGCTATATAATAATCTGCACCTACCTCAGCTTCACAATGTGGATGCTAGCCTCAGCTCTCGCTCCGAACTGGACCGGCTTCCTGTTCTTTAGATTTTTGACGGGATTTTTCGGTTCTACGCCGATATCCTTGACTGGAGGATTGTTCGCCGATATTCTCGAGAACCCTGTTTGGAGAGGTAGAAGTATAGCTTGGTTCATGGCATTGGCGAGTTTCGGACCTGCTTTGGCACCTATACCTTCCGGATATCTGGCGCGATACTCTTGGAGATGGCCGTTTTGGTTCGGGACGATCTTTGCTGGGGTCTGTGCCGTGCCACTCCTTTTCTTGCCAGAGACGTATGGACCTCGGATACTGTTGTTGAAGGCGAGGAAGATGAGGAAGGAGGGAAGAGGGAATGTTCACGCAGAATTGGAAAAGAAGCACACGTCAACGAAACAACTTTTCACGCAAGTTCTCGGACGACCACTCAGGATGATGCTCGCTGAGCCGATCGTGAGTGCTTGTTGTCTTTACTTGAGTCTGATTTACGCTATTCAGTTTATGCTGTTCCAATCTTATAGCGTTGTCTTCCCACCGATATATGGGTTTGGACCGGGACAGACTGGGTTGGCGTTTTTGGCGATTGCTCTTGGAAACCTGCCCATTGCGCTTCTCTTCGTGCTCTGGTGGGATGGATATCTGCGTCGAGCGAAAGCCGCAAGCAAGGAGTGGGCGTGTAAAGAAGAATACCAACGATTACCGTTGGCGATTCTCGGAGGGCCGCTCTTCGCTGCAGGACTTTTCTGGATTGGATGGGGTGCAAGAAAGGATGTGCATTGGATTGTCCCAATTTTGGGAGGGTTGCCTTTGGGGATTGGGTTTGTGCTGATTTTTGTGGCGTTGGCGAATTATATTGTCGATTCTTATACAACGCTTTCAGCGAGTGCTCTTGGTGGTACGAGTATTGCTCGAAGCACATTTGGTGTGGTGTTGCCGTTTGCTGCGAGACCTATGTATGAGACACTTGGGGTGGCATGGGCTTGCTCTTTGCTTGGATTCTTTGGGTTCGCGTGTTGTTTGATACCGTTTGCGTTTATCAAGTATGGACCGGCGCTGAGAGCGAGGAGTAAGATTCGTCAGGGGATTGCGAATACAAAAGCTGCGAAGTCAGAGGCTTCAGTGCCGAGCGACGAGGAGGCTGTTCATATTGAAGCTAAGGAAGAGGATGGAATGGAGCATAGAACCTAAACCGACATCAATTACAATACACATCTACCCACGCCTTTTTCTTCTCATGATCCTCCATCCTCAACACAAACGCTATACTGTACAATCCCGTGCGAATCTAGACTGTACAATGCCCTTCCTTCTGAGCGTAAACAAGATGAACTTCACCAATCGGTCCCCTCCCAAAACTGCTTCTGGATCTCTCTGGCATAGATACTATCCGGGCTGTCGTACAACTGCCCAATCAGAATCGCTAGGACGACAAGGACGACAAGGACGAAAATCCACAATGCAACAGTCGTCATCCAGATCGAAGTGTTAGCCTTGCGCTCTGCTTCAACAAGCTTTAGCCTAGCTTCGACAAGGTCGCACTCTGCTTGCTTGATGAGAGCCTGATTCGCAAGCTTAATTGCCCCCAGAAGCTGGCCTTGGAGTAAGAGAAGATTGACTTGAGCTGTGCTGTCCTCCAACTCAGTCACGGCTTGGCGACGAGAACGTCGGAGTTGGTGAAGATCAAGGGTGTTGATGTGTGCCTCGTGTTCGTCGGAGGTCTGAGTTGTGGCGTCTGTGGGCTGAGGTGTTCGGCCAAGAGTGTTGCTTGAGGATGGCCTCGGGAGAGGAGTCTCGGGAACGATCTGGGTGCTCACTGGTGATGGCCAAGGACCTGCTGGCTCAGGCGTATTGCGTGAGCACTGGAGAACAATGATATCGTCAGGGTCATTTGGTGGCGTCAGGGTAGGAATCCTTGAGGTCTGGTGAGAAGCAGGGCTGAGAGCAGGGATGGAGAAAGGGACAGTGCCCCGTCGTTGGAGTGGACTTGAAGCAACGAAGGGATCACTTCCATCAGATTCTGGTTCCCCGCGGTCTCGGCGACGACGAGCCGGAGTGTCGTCGACTCGTGATGCTCTGGTGGGTAGTGGTGTTCCGATTCTGATGTAAAAGTCCGACTCTGTCTCGCCAGGAAGACGGTTGCAGGCGCAAGGACGATTTGGGTCGTGTGGCAATGATCTGAGCCTGCAAAGCGAACATTCTCCTCTCTCTAGGCGCTCCCAGGAGTTTATGTTCTTGGGCGTGTTCTTGGGCATGTTGTTAGATCCGTTGAGATTCGGGTTGCGGTATATCGAGCTCAAAAGTCTTCGAGTCTCCGCCGCAGGAAGTGAGAGAATCTTGTTGATGCTTTTGTATGTATGATATGAAAGAAGAAAGTCGAGCCCAAGGTCAGGCTGCCCATGGGATATATGCCTTTCCATCGTGATGAGCGTCGGAAGTGAATTGCAGAGTAGAATCACTACCTAGAATTCGTGTCGTGTTAGGCTTTGTCTAACACAGCCTGATGCTGATTAGGTCACTGGAAGTCAGAGTGAAGCGAGGCAGATTCACGTGGACTATCTCGACGCCAAGCTAGCTATGGTCAGCTGAGACTGTGTCTCATCACGCTTTGCTCTATTGTTGACGAGAAACTTCGCTGCGAAGTTGAGTGACAAACCTCTTTCGCGACAATGGTTCTCATCAGTGCTTGATGACTTGCGCCTGCCATTGTCTCTATGCCGGTCCGTCGTGCTTAAAGGCCCAGTACTTCGTTTCGACGTTGCCGAATGTAAGACATCTCAGGTCCATAGTAGTGACAAGCATATGCGTACAGGAAGATGACAGCGAGGATGAGACAGATCAGGCCTGTCAGAGAGTCTTTCGCCTGGTTGGAGCTCTTGGCTTTGTCTGCCAGACGAGCCAAAGCATTGTCTCGAGCCTCATTTGCCTGTTTCAGCTGAGCTTCACCCCGGTCAGCATCTGCTTGGTGAATAGCATTGCGAGTTTGAAGGTTGTGAATCATCGCCGTAGATACGCCAAGCCTCTCCTGCAAACGTGCGATAGAAGTGCGAAGATGGTTGACATCGGATCCTGGCACATGGTTGATCGCGGTTTGCAAGTTGCGATCATTTTCGCGGCGATTGAGCTCTGACCATGGAGTTGCTGATATTCCGTCTTCATCATGTTCGGAGATCTGAGGATGTTCGAATACGCCTGAAGCATTTGCGTTGGCTGGAGCTCCTCCAGGGCATGGCGTCGACCCTCGAGTGCTGAGAGTTTGTTCTGTTTCTTCTGCAACTACAGGCGTAGGTCGAGGCGTTCCAGCCACTGATTCGAGGATGCGGTCGGTCATAGCCGAGGAAATCGATAGAGCGCTATCAGTATGCGTGATAGATGAGCTTCGGTGAAGTCGATTGCCGTGTGTTTGGCAACGCCTTGCAGGCATTCTGTAACGGATGGAGGATCAGGTGGTAACAGGACGCTTTTGTGCATTCAAACCCCGAGCACAGAGCCCGATTCACTTGCATGGAGTGAAACATGCATGATTCACCTGTCGGGCAGGTACATCAATAGCCACGGCAATGGACGTATTTCTCTTGTCGGCTGCAGGATGATCTTTGCGTTAGCAGAGCGCGCGTCGGCAGCGTTCGAAAGAAGTCCTGATCTTTCGTGTCTTTCAGAGCAACATTTCGTGCTCGAGGTGGTAATCAGCGTTTTCACCAAGCACGAATTTTCTCTCTCTAAGTCGTGAAAGGTTGCAACACAAGGCTGTCACAAGCCATCTCAACGCGGGACATCTACAGCTGGTCGACTTCTGCTCCTGCCGTCTCGCTCCTCGCCTCGAACACTCTTGCTTCTGCCACCAAGTCTACTCTTACTCCGCCCTCCGACAGATTGCGCTCTGCTAGGTGCGCGGTCCTCCCGCCCATCTCGCTCATGCCAGTCATCGTGGTCGTGGTGGTCCTCAGGTGCCGGCAAACATCGCCTCAGTTCAGGCTCATCCCTCGATGGGTCAGCATCCATGGGTACGTATGCGATCCTTCGGCCCTCTCTGATGATGACTTCACGTTCAACATCGCTGCTGTCAGATTCCTCCTCGCGTTGTCTCCGCTTCTCCTCAAGGTCGTCATCTCGTCGTCGCTTTGCTTTGGCCTTTTCGAAAGCGCGTCGCTTGTCGCGATGATACCTTCGCTCATTCTCCTCTTCTTTCTTCTTCATCCATTCGCTCACGGCAGTCGCGACGACGTGTACGAATGCTATGCCAAGACCGAGTTTTACGAAGGTGCCCGTCTTGCTGCTGCCTTTGTGCTCGCGCGGCGTCTCAGGTGGATATGAGTGGCGACGTGAATATCGTGGGCGCGAGAAGTACGAAGCTTGGGAAGGTGAAGGATATCGCGTTCTCCGCCTTCGCCTTCCGTCGTCGCGGATCGACTCGTCGCTTTCATAGTCGTCGTAGTCGCTAGGTCGTGCCATGCTGGAATATGGAGTGGTTATGTGGCTGCAACGAGGAGGAAAATCACACTTAGGCTGTCATGTCTGGGTGTAGATGGATTGTGACGGCTGGCACATGAAAGTGAGACTCTGCGCCCCGATTCCCCCACCGCGAGGCGAAACCTGCTGAGCTTTCAGCCTTCAGTGTTCGGTCGCAATATCCTCTTTCGCGTGACACCGGCTACGTCAACGGGAAGGATGATCCTTGCGGCAATCAGCAATCAGACCTTCTTGGCGACAGCACGGTAGAACTAGAATAGAACTAGGCATGCTGCCCATCACCTACTGATGACCCTCATACCATCTACAACCAAAACTATTGCACCTCCACATCGTCAGCTGAGCTTCATCATCCGAGCACGGAATCGAGCAGCCCACCACCCAGAATGGCGCCACCAGGGCCCTCAGGTATACCTCGCGACAGCTGTTTGAATGCTCTGTGATACTGATGCTTTCCTAGCCGAATCTACAATGAACACACCACTCGCGCCCAGCGTCGAGAAAGCGTACTACCGAAAATGCATCCAGCTCAAACGTCGCCTGAACGAGGTCGAAGCCGCCAACGACGAAGCTCGAATGCGACGATTGCGCCTTGACAGGGCTATCATGAAGATGCGACTCGAGCGCGCCTTCCTCCTCGACGAACTACGGAAACGTATGGAGTACAATATAGACGCGAGCGAAGGGAGTGGCGACGAAGGCGCGCAGACACCACCACCAGATCGACCATATCGTGACAAGAGACGACGTCGCGGATCAGCTGGCCAAGCACCACCTCCCGCGAACACTTTCCAGTCGGGGCAGTATGCATTTTCTGCTGCCCCTAGCGTTGCTGGCCCTCCTGTGCCAGGTCCATCGGGTCAGACCGTGCCGGCCAATGCTGTACACGATGACGGCGACTACGCTTACGCGGAGTCAATCGCGCAACAATCTGGAAGGCCAGCGCCTCCACCAGCGCCTCTCCCGCACGGTAGCCCCTACGCTCCAACACGCCCACCGACTGGAGTTCCCAGCGGCGCAGCACCGCGAGACGTGAATGGTATCGATTCGGAGAGAGCCGTGGACAGAACTGCAGGCGTAGTAGTAGAGTCTGTCGGCGCTGGGCTAGCGGTCGTGGAAGAAGATGGTGAGAGGAAAGTTGCACCGCCTGCGCCTGAGGGCGAGGGCAGTCGAAATGCTTTTACGGCAGTCAATCAATAGACACCGGAGCGGGACGATTGAGCATTGCTTTTTTGAAGTGCTGGAAACAGGACTGAGCCCGAGTGAATGTGCATCGACTGTATCATGCTCAAGAAATGACTCGCGGCCTCGATGGCCACCCACGTATAGAACTTGCTTCAGAAGGACATCTGTGCTCCAGGAAGCACATCACATGGCAGCTGAAGCCAACGAAGCCCCATCCGGATACCGATAAGGCAATACCTTTGGTATTCAAGAGAACGAAACAGTATCTGCAGCAATTCGTGCTCATGCTGATGGGCGTCATTGTCACTGTAGCATTCACAGCTTGGGTGTTTGCTGCACACAGGCCTACGAATGGGGTTGGCACTCTTTTCCTGGGCGACTGCAACAAAGTCGCCAGAGTGAATCAGGGCTCCGATTGCTTTGAATCTGCTGTGGTCTGCTCTGTTAGCGGCAGGTAATTTCACCATGCAGGTTTTTGTAGCGCCGACTTTGAAACGATTCTCCTCCAAATACCTTCCGATGGCGAGACAGATGCCGTGACGTGCACCATTTGTTCCCGGACAAGGGCTGCAAGCTTGAGCCCAGATCATCCGACACGCCAGCTCCATGTTCCCTTGTCGAAGCCCGACCAGCACATCCTACACGCTGCCTTCTATAATACTCGGTCGTCGCTTGACAATTTCTTGGATAATCTCGTTGAAATTGACTTCTTGATTTCTTTGCCTTTCATTCATGACACGCCTCGGCCAGATCGAGTGCGGATCACTTTACGGATCTACTTCTAACGGCTGCTAGCTCGACGCCAGTGATATGATGATATCTTGCATTTGAAGGAACCAGAGGCATTGTCTCTTTTCGGTTCAGCATCTGAACCTGCTCGCTCATTCTTGCGTGTCCATACAGGCAGCACGAATAGACGCGCACGGACTGTGTTGCAACATGGAGATCAATTGTCGCGTAAGGTAGCACATCGGCGACGATATGGATTTCACACCGCGAGGTTCGTTCGGAAGTGGTAGCTCGCGTCCTCCCAGTCGAGCATGGAGCGAAAGCACAGAACGCCCAGGGTCTTCAGCTGGACCCAGAACGATCAGTCAGGAGATAGACCACATCAAGACTCTGATTACCAGAGCGAAAGATGCACCTCAGCAACACTCAGGCAGTGTGACCGCAGTACTGTTCCGCAACAGAAACCAGTCTGGAGAACTCGTAACGCATAACCACATAGTCCACGAATTAGACGCTCTCAAGAAGAGGTTAAAACATGAGCAGCAAGAGGCCAAGCCCACACTAGAGAGAAGAGCTTCACAGATTGATCCTGGGCAAGAGTCGGAATCTGAGGCCGAGTCGGTGTTCGATGAGAGGGATGAAGAGCTGGAAAGAGCACAGGAGAACTTCGACAAGCAGAAGAAGCAACTGGAGTCGTTGCTTGAGTTGGCAGAGCGGAGAGTCGATGACTTGACGAGCGAGAAAGAGAAGCTGCAAGAACAACTGCGACAGTCTGCGGTCGAGAAGCAAGATATACAGGCAGCATTGCAAGCGACCCAGAAAGATATATCAAAGCTTAATGCACAGGCACAGGATGTCACCAAAGCACTACAAGAAACCAAGAACCAGCTTGCAGAATTACAAACGAAGAAAGCTCAAACCGAAGCCGATCGCAGGTCTGCCCAGGAACAAGTTGACATGTTAGGAATTCAGAAAGCTGAACTTCAAGCATCTTTTACTGCAGCGAACGAAAGATTAGCGAAGCTGGAACAAGACAACAGGCAGATCACGCATCAACTGCAGACTGTGATCAGAACCCATGAGGAAAGCGATCGCACTTTGAACGAAGAATTGAGTGTTCTCAGAGCCCGCTGCGACAGCGTCACTTCTGAACGAGACGAGCAGCAGACTGCGATTGCAACGTTGAAGCAGAAACTTGATGATGTGGAGGCGTCGGCATCGCACAAAGAAGTTGAACATGAATGGCGACACGATGATTTGACAGGTCAGATTGATGATCACAAGAAGCGGCTCACGGAAGCTTTGCAAGTGGCAGAGAAGCATACCAAGGAGCACGCTGAGGCATGCCAGGAACGCGATCAGAAGCAGAGCAGCATTGAAGAACTTAAGCGCAATCTTGAAAGCATCAAGTCCCAGCATGAAGAGGAAACTCGCAACTTACAAAATCGACATGCCGAAACTCTGGCAGAGCATACAGCCTTGCATAAGATCGAGCTGGATCGCCTGGAGACCGAACATGAAGGAATACTTAGCGAAAGGAAGGCAGAACGTGATCAAGAGATCGAGCAGCTGAAGTCTGCCCATGGTGCTCAGATCGCTAGTCGAGAAGAAACCCTTTCGAAGTTGAGGTCGGACCTGGAAGACGCCAAACTACTGAAGGAACAAATAGTCAGAGACCTTAGGAAAGAGCATGGAAAGGCTTTAGCTGAGCTTCGCGAAGCACATGCTACCGCCCTTCACCGCCAGCGGAACGCTTTCGAGCGTGCAGAGATCGAATCCACCAAGGCAGTTGAACAACTGCGATCTGATCACAATTCAGAGCTCGAAAAGACTAAGGCTGAGCACGCAATGTCCTTGGACACCGCGGGTGAAGCCCACAGATCGGAATTGGCGACGCTTAAGTCTCGTTATGAGGAGAAGCTGGAGTCACTCAACAATGAGCTCGATCAGACCAAGCAGCAAGCTGAGCAGTCAAACGTCTCTCATGCCCAGGAACTCGCAAATATCCGCTCCGAGCACGAGAGACTGCTAGAGACTGCGAGCAAACGCGCAGACGATTTCAAGCTCCAGCTTGCTAAGAGTGAAGCGAGCGCAGAAGCCAAGCATGAGGAGACGAGACGACTTCTCGCAAACGAATTGAAGGTCACCGGAGTTTTGCGCGAGCAAGCCAAGAAATTCGAAGGACAGCATTCGAAAGAGCTTGACGACATACATTCCACATTGAAAGATGTCGAAGAACAGCTTAGTAGCTCAAGGAAAGCATACGCTGATCTAGAAAGCTCTGTTCGGGATACCGACGCGTCGACAGCAACTGCTTTGGCTGAGAAAGACGATAAGATCAAGAAACTCGCAGCCGGGCTGGAGACCGCCATACAGGAGAAGGACGCTCGCGTAACAGACCTTGATGAGCGTGCGCGCAAACTTACGCAGAGGTTGGAGAGTCTGAGGCGAGAGCACGCGACTGTTCTCACGGAGAAGAGCTCGGAACACGACGAATCTTTACGACAGCTTTGCGAAGAGCACGAGAGAGCCATAGCAACCTCTGAAAGCAAAGCAGAAGAGCTTCGGAAGACGGCAGTCGAGCAGGCGCATGCAGAGCACAATCGACATATCGCTAAGCTAAAGGAAGATTTCGACCGGGAAAAGAACGCCCTGCGATCGGAACATGAGGCCACTTTGGCCAAGTCCAAGCAAGAATCGGAAAAAACGTCGAAGGATGCTCTGGAAGCATTGGACCAGGATAACAATGATAGACGGACGCAACTGCTGCAGAATCATGAGGCAGAATACCAGAAGCTCCAGTCGCAGCTTATGGATCTCCAGGAAGAGTATCAGAGCACCATAACGAAGAACCAGCGAGAACACGAGACTGCCATTATGAATCTGATAGCCAGTCACTCATCCGAGAAAGAGGTCAGTCGATCTGAAATAGCAAAGCAGATTGCAGAGATACGGACGTCTCATGAATCCGAGCTCGCGATCATGCGTGAAGAACATCAGCAAACCCTTGCAGAGCTTGGACATGTGCACGAGAAGGCTTTGCGCGCTGCCGAAGAGCAAAGCGGATCTCTCGCAAAGTCTCATGAATCTTCCGTCGACAATCTAAGGACTGAGCATGAATATGAAATGAACAAACTCCGAGAGAAGCACATTGCAGATATTGCGGTTTGGCAGAAAGAGCACGATCAACGAAGCAACGAGCTCAAGGCTGGCCACGAAGAAGCTTTGCGTAAAGTTGAGGAGCAGATGCGCGAGATGAAACGGTCAAATAGTGCCACCCTGTCAGCTGTGCAAGGTCGATACAACGAGAAGATGGCAGAGCTTCGCCAAGAGCAGGATCAGAGGTCAAGGGCTGAAGCTGAAAAAGCTCATCAGGAAGCAAACAATCTGCGTGCTTCACATGGTGCCCAAATGGTGGAGCTGAGAACGAGCCACGACAGCACGATCAAGTCGCTACAGGCTCAGCTAGATCAGGCGCGAGATGATATTGCAAGGAGATCGACTGCAAGCGAGGCGTCGCATGCTGATCATCAAAGAGGCCTTTCTAAGCTCCAAGACGAGCACACTCAGAAGCTCAACTCCCTGCAAGCTGAACTGGATAAAGCACTAGCCGAAGCGGAGTCCGAGGCTCAAGCAAAGATTGCTGCAATCCAAACACAGCATGATGCTGCCTTGTCCGAAGCACAGCATGAACTCGAGGTGCTGCGGACCGAACACGAGCAGGCCTTGGCCAGTATCAAGGGCAACTTGGAGAAGCAGCTGGAGTCGACGCGCAATACTCACGTGAAGGAAGTTGGTGAATTGCAGTCAAGCCTGCAATGTCAACTCGAGCAGGCGAAGTCGAGCCACGAGCAGGCACTTTCCGAACATGACTCTGCGTGGTCCAGCAAAATGGTGCAGATGAAGGAAGAGCATTCAAAGGCCATTTCTGCCGCCCTGGTCAACAGTGACGAAAGCACAGCATCTCGTCTGAAGGAGGTCGAGAAGTTGCATTCAGACGCGCTGCTTAAAGCGCTGACGGAAGCTCAGCAGCAAGCCGATGAGAGGGCTGCTGCTGCAGAAGTGCAACACAGAGCTGCGCTTGACGCTGCAGTGGCTAAAGCACAGCAGAGCGGCCAAGCCGAGCTGCGCAATCTGAAGAAGCGTCATCAGGATGCCGTTGCCCAAATCCGCATTAATGCCTCCAAGCACTCCGCAGCTAAACTGACAGAGCTCGAGCAGACGCATCGCAGGGAGATCGAGTCTGCACTCGAACAAGCTCGTCGTGCTGCCGAGGACAACAGCACATCTCAAGCCTCCGCGCACAGCAGAGAGCTTGAAAAGATCCGTCTCGATCACTCAGAATTCCGGCAGGGCGAGCTGCTACGGATGGACACTGAGTCCGCGTCTAAGCTGGCCGAAGTCGAAGCGCGACTTCAGGAAGAAAAGGTTGCGGAGCTGGCTTCAAAGCAAGACTCATTCACAGCAGAGATTACGGCAATGCAGGCCAGGCTCGATGCGTCCATGACTGGTCAGGCTGAGGCTGAAAGGTCGTTAGCCTCTTTAAGACAGCAGCTTGCTCAAGCTGACCGCCGTGTCAATGAAGCCAAGAAGCATTCTGAGGAGCATGTAGACGCTTTGAGTCGAGAGAAGGACGACCTCACACAGCAGCTGGCGCAGGTGCAGGCTTCTCTAAGAGATCTTCAGGCCAGGCATTCGAGTGGAGTAGCAACACCAAGAACTTCTATGTCAGGTCCTCTACGGGAAGAGGTGGCCGAGTTGAAGCTACAAATCAGCAGCATGGAAGAAGAGCGGGCTGCAATGCGATTACTCTTGCAGAAACGTGTTGATGAGAAGAATGAGATTGCCCGTCAGAATGAGTTCCTGGTCAAGGAGCTTGAAATGCTGTTGCAACAACGCGCTCGTCCAAAAACAACGCCACCGAACACTAGCGATGCACTCGTGCAGACTGACGCGCTGGTGTCAGAGCCCATGGTGGACCAGGCTTCTACCAGGCAAATGAGAACTAGGATCAGCCGCCCAAGCACAAGCTACAGCTCTACCGGCCGTCCCACAACACCCCTCAGTCCTGGTGCTAGACAGGCAAAGGCCGAAGACGAGATTGCTTGGAGAACGCGCTCTTTCGAGGACTACCTTGACAACGCACGTGCAGAACTGTCCGAGCTCGGCAGCGTCATCAGCGCAAATGAAGCCCTGTTCGCGCGCAAGATAGAAGAGCACGTCAGCGAGCTTCAAAGAGCGAAAGACGAGCTGGCGGCAGAGTACAACGCTAAGATTGACACACTTGCTCAAGACAAAGACAGGATGGAGCGCATGGTGACATCGAAGCAGACAGAGGCCTTTGCCAAAGATCGCAAGAAGCTCTTGGTCGAATACGGTGAAGACTTTGACGATTCTATTGAGCAGAACGCAATGCTTACTGGCATGTCTGTTGATCAAGCTAAAGCACTTCGCAATGCCGAAGAGAAGCTCGTCGTCGAGCACAGCAAGCGTCTCTCGAAGCGGAAATCGCAGATTGCCATGAAGCATGCCGAAGAGTTCCAAGCCATCACGCAGGATTACGATCGCAAGCTTGCAGACCTCAGCAATAGCCGAGCTCTGCTTGAAGGAGATCTGTCTGTAGATCCCTCTCGATTCGAAGACGAATATGGACAATTTTCGACGAGATCAAAGCAACTTGCGGCCGAGAGGAGAAGTGTCAGCCCAGGGATTCCGAGCAAGAGTGCAAGCTCGTTGAAAGCAAGAGAGTCCAAGTCCGTGCCGACAACTCTGCCACCAGAAACAGCTGCTCCGACAGAATCAACGTCTACAGAGGTTCCGAAAATGCGGCCAAGCACCAAGAAAGAGAGGACCAGCACTCCTCGTACGTCTGCTTCAATTCCGAGAGACCCTTCGCTTCCACGAAATGTATTCCATGTCGGCAGCAGAGATGACCCAGATGCGACTTCTCAGCCATGGCAACCAAGACGTCGTGGGTCTGGCAAGCATCCGCCTGTTCCACAGCGCTCCCTCATGGGTCCCAAGGCTACTGCAGACACATTTTCCCCTGCTCCACGGCTCATTCTGAAAGACTCATCACCTGAGCCGCAAGTATCGCCGATGCCTGCACGTGGTCGAACGAGCGTGCGCTCCAGCACCAATCCCACAATCTCGCCCAAAGCAGCTTCAAACTTGGGCATTGATCCCACAGAATTTGAGCAACAGCGTCAAGTGGATCTGAATCTTGCACGAATCGAAAGCCCGCACCTCTATCGGTCAGAACAGCAACAGAAGACCGGATTCCTGAAGAGGATGAAAGAAAGAATATCCTCCGATGTGTCGAGACCGGGATCATCTCAGGGCAATCGTCCTCATTCCAGGGCAGCTACCACACCCAAGCAAACAACACCAAAAGCAGCAGGATCGGGTCCCGTTAGACCCACGCAGTCAAAGCGGTCGAGATCTAGGCATTTATCTTCTGGGATGATTTATTATCGGGAGCCGGCGAAGAGTCCTGCCCCGGCACGATTTGACAATTAATTAGCGAGGAGTTATCCGCGATATGTTGATCAAAACTTATGCTTCACGACATGACGAACAAGGCTCTTGACAACTAGCAATGAATGTAGCGTGGGCGAGCATAATCTGAATTTTTGATCATTCTACATGGCGGGGCGAAAGCATGTTCGTTGGTTTCCGCCGTCTTGTGTAGGCGGCAACGGTGGCCCCCCAAGTAGGAATCTTCATAACTTGCTCCCTCTGCTTTCAACATCGTCAGCTCCAATCCCCATTCCAAATGGCAAGTCTTTGAGAACGTACATACTTACGCAGATGGCAACACAGCAATACACTCAATCTCAACATCTTGAACATCAAAAAGTCCGTCAGCATCACCCACACAGCCTTTTTTTTCCGTACATTCGTATATCAAAAACAAACTCACCAGTCCCCAGCGGCAATTGCTTAGCAGCGACACAAGTCCTACAAGGCTTGTGTTCTCCCCAATACTGCGTGTAAACGGCATTCATTTCCGCAAAATTCTTCATGTCGTCGATGAACACATTGACTTTGACTGCGTTCTCAATGCTGGTTCCTGCTTCTTTGAGCACGGCCGAGAGGTTCTTGATGCATTGGTGCTGCGATCCGAGCGTATATCAGTGGGGGGATGATTCCAAAGAGAGAGAGAGCGAAAAAAAAAGCTCATGGGGAGGGAGGTTCCCTGTCGGTGGGCGCTCAACTTACAGTTCTATCCGCAATGCTTCCTTCGACCAATTTCCCAGTCTCGGGATTCATGGCGACTTGGCCTGAGCAGTAAACTGTGCCATTTGCGACGATGGCTTGGGAGTAGATTCCTGGAAGAGGTTTCGGGGCGGCGTCGGTGAGGACGACTTTTTTGTTTGCAGACATTGTTGTTGCTGGTGATGGTGGATCTGTGTGAGGTCTGTTTCACTCGCTTATGACTGTTGGTATGATAGCTTCGGCAGATTTTTGTAGTGGCTGCTGGTATCGATAACAGCTTGCCCGTGGCAGGGCGTGCCGGGCAAGCTGTCTCCATACCAAAAGCTTCTTCCTTCCGATTTCGGCTTAGATCGGAACAGGATACAGATCTACGGAAGGTGAAGGAGTGGCTAGTCGTATGGAGGAATTCGACACACGCGCAAGTAAGACGGTTTCTACTTTACAGTAGAGCTATTGAGATGGAGTAGTTGCAAGCTGCAGCCGTCTCGATCATGGCTCCATACCAACAGACTCATCAGAACGGTTGCTATGCTCACTTCGCCTAATCACGATGCGCCTGCTGAGCACGTCTGTTCCGTCTCCGACCACCACCACTGGTCGCGTTCTCCGCCGCATTCTGCTCTGAATTCTCGCCTAGTCTACGCCAGTCCTCGCGATGCGTCTTTTTGGTTTGATCCCCCTGCGCCGACTGCTGGAGCCGCTTCTTCTTGGCATTCGTTCGGTAGTCAAAGATTCCCTTCGCCTTTCTCGCCAGTGCCTCATTCTCCGAGTTCAGCAGCAACTCCTTAATACCTAACCACTCGTCCTGAGTATACACGTGATTGCTCCACCTGTCCCATGCTGCTGTGATAGCGCGAACTGTGACTGCATCCCCAACCGGAAGATACTTCGTCACATCTCGCAGCATGTGCTCGACATGTTCGGGCACGGTTTCCGTCACTCTATTCTTCAGCTCCGTTTTCAAGGCCTTGATCACACTGGGCGGGCAGATCTGCAGTGCTACGGCAACTTGGTAGCTTTCGAGGAGGTCCGGGATTCCTGTCTCGTTGAGTTCGCCTGGACCGTAGTTGATGAGGTTCTCACTTTCGCCTTCGTTGGACTTCATCCAGTCAAGCGCTTCCTTGACGAAGGTTATGCGAGGGTAGTCGGCATCTTCCACACCCTCCAAGTACAGCTCCATTTGCTTCTTGCCTTTAGGCGATGGTGGGGAAGACGCTGAGGCCTCAGATTCACCGCCGGAGTCAAATTTGGAATCAGCCTGGCGGGATCTGGCTGACTGAGATGGCGTGCCTTCCTGCGCAGTAAACCGCTCCTTCGCAGCTCCAGAGAAGCGTCTCAGCAGCCGTAGAGGCATATTTTGGACGAATTCGTCAGCGACGTAAATTTCGACCATTTCTTCATGTCGGGGTTTCTGCGAAGGTCGGTCGGTCTTGGCGATCTTCTTGCCTTCGCGAGTGCCATAACCAATGAAAGTGACGGAGCCGTCCATCGCGTAGTCTGTATAGACAGGGTAGTCAATGAACCCAAAGCCTGGAAAGTAATAGAGCCGCTGCCTGGTCCACGAAGGGTACTGGTGCCAGAATGGTTCAGAGGCTGATTGTTCTCGAGTACCGAAGGTAGCTTCGATTATGCCAGTCGTGTTTCCAAGCAGGCGAGGCTCGTATGAAAATGTTGTCCCTTCTGGACTGATGTATCGAGCTTGTTGCGGTGTGTATGCTTCTGCCTGAGGGTTGAGACTCATGAAGCACTGTGCGGAGGTCGTTGTTAGCCTTGTCCAAGGCTTGTCTGGTGGTGTTGATGGAAAGCAGAAAGGCATGCGATGCACCGGCCTTCTCAAATATCGCCTGCGCCGCTCTCGTGAATGCATGTGCCGTGCCATGGTCGAAGATCCTGTGATGCAGGGCAATCATGATGGCAGGGCAATCTTCATGGGATGCATGTGACGGCTTCAATTTCGGCTCGTGGATACTGATCGGAAGAAGTCGGTGTGCTCTGTATGGCTCTTGACAAGCGTAAGATATGTAGATTATGGCGATTTCCGAGCACGTGCAGGTGAGATTGCCTGTGATTCATTCACCTCGAGTTCAGATGTAGACGAAGGATAGATATGAGTGAATCGATCTCTCCATGCATCCTACCGTTTGCCAGCTGCGAACGGCAAACGCAAGCGCGATCGTGCATGCTGCCTTTCATGTTGACCCAAGCGAGAGCGAGAGCCGTAAACGTTCGTGACTAAAGAGCTTTGCAGACGCCAAGGGCCGCCCAACACTCGCTGATACGTGCTGCTCGGGGCTGAAGAGAATCTCAGTCGATATTGGAGAGCCGTCACACCGTCATCGGGAAGGTGCAAAGCACACCGTGCAAAGTGCTGTGAGAGGGAAGTCGTAGCAATGTTTCACCTTGGCTTATCCCTGCTTCCGATCCCCACGCTCATTGGCTCGGCAGGCGAGGCGCGTCTACGGTCTAGTTCTACGGGTAACGGCAGGCGCGTCGCTGAAACTTTGTATACATGACCTTCTCATGTGACGCATTTGTTAGGCATTAAAGTACATGTAGCGAATGTCTGCTCGCTGCTTTGAATGCCTCGTCCAGCGCAGGTCATGTCGAAATTCACCCTGGCCGTCGTCGCTGGCGCAGGCGCAGCAGTTGGAGCAGCCACCACCGCAGCTCTGTACGGCTTTGGAAAGTCAAAAGAGCAGTATACAGACACGGTAGCGACTACCACAACGACCGCATCGACTCCCGCATCGCGAACTGGTCCACCGCCTCCTGCACCAATCGCGCTTCCACGAGACGGCCCCAAAGTTCCTGCCATACCTCCAGTCGACCCCGCAGGAGTCTTTCAATATGGCTTTCCTGGACCCGTGGCCGATATCCGAAATGCATGCTCGTTGACCTCATCCTTCAATCGAGCAACCAGGAACCCTCATTGGGTTGCAGAACATATCACTCCAGCAAGTCTTTTGATGCAAGGCGGTGACAGAAGACATTCAGCATTTGCAGAGGACATGAGCATACCCGAGAAGTTCAGAGCAAAGCTGAAGGACTACTTCAGGTCCGGCTACGATCGTGGACATCAGGTCCCTGCTGCAGATGCAAAATGGAGTCAAGAAGCCATGGATTCGACCTTTGCCCTATCAAATATGTGTCCGCAAGTCGGAGACGGCTTCAATCGGGACTATTGGGCACATTTCGAGGATTTCTGCAGAAGGTTGACCTCTTTCTATCCTTCGGTGCGGATAGTGACCGGACCTCTGTATTTACCAAAGCGAGATGTGGATGGCAAGTGGAAAGTAACATATGAAGTCGTTGGACATCCACCAAATGTTGCGGTGCCCACGCACTTCTACAAGATCATCTTTGCAGAGGATGGAAAGACTGGAGGGAAAGTCAGCTTGGGCGCATTTGTGTTGCCGAACGATAAGATCCCCAACGACAAGCCGCTGCAAGACTTCGAGGTGCCTCTCGAGGCTGTTGAACGTGCATCAGGTCTCGAGTTTGCCAGCTTGCTTCCTATGGCTCGGCGCAAGCAGTTGTGCAAAGAGGTGGCTTGCAGTATCATCGTGAAGGAGTATAAGGAGCGACAGAAGACCATGATGAGTCCGCCTCCAGCAAAGCCTGCAATCACGGCCTGGAACCAATGATAGAGCAATAATTTTGCACGTTGTATCTTTTGGCGTGGAGTTCTGGAGCATCCGCACTTTCGGCGTTCTCCTCCACGCTGCTTGCAGCAGAGCATGGATCTATCGGGCGTCGTTCCATGCGACGCATTATGTACAACGAGAACAAGCTCTTCCGTTCTCATACTCATGACGAGGTCTCCATCCCAGGTCTCATGCAGCCTGAACGCCAGGCAAATGCATCTCACTGTTGTCTTCTGCGAAAAATCCTCCGTCATCTTCAAATCTCAAAATTTCCAGCTCTTCAAAGTCCGAAGGCACCTTGTCCGCTCCCTACGCCCTTTTGCACGTGTCCGAGGTACTGTTTCGATACAGTATTCCAGCTCGTCATGTACTTCTCCATACACGCCGTGTAGCAGCTCGTTTCGCCAGAACTTAATGATGAGCCGGGCTTCGGTACGCATCGCTCGAAGCAGTGTTCGTTGAGCTTCTACAATAAAATATTAGCAAAAGTGTTTGTAGAAGAGATAAGGCGAATGCTTACCTCTACCAGCAATCTCGCGTTTGCAAGAGCAGCTTGTTGGCGGACTTGGTCCATAATCTGTTGCTTCGCGTCGGCCATGGTCGATTACGTATCGCGGATGTGCTTAGACGCCTGGGAATGTCCGCTCTTCTCGATAATGTGGTCGCAAATGTGTCAATATAGCTGCACTTTGTCGATGTCATGCGTAGTGCAAGTCTGGCCGCGGGAGTTTTGCGGCCGAGAATCGGTCGAGGCCCTGAGTGTCAACATTCAGAGTTTAATTTCAGACCATGTCAGTCAATGATACATTGATTGCGCGCTGCACGTGCATATGCGTTCACTTTGGTGTCTTCCTTCTTGCCAACTAGGTCAATGAACTGACCTGCCGTGCAGTATCTCAGTGTGTCGACGTCGCAACAGCTGGTTGAGGCCTCTCTGCGACGTCGCGCCATTCTGACAAGCCAAAAATCCACCACCTTGTGGAATCACCGGACCGTCTTGCTGGACTGCTGCACAACTTTCACAGGACATCTATCTGCAGTCCTCGGCCTACGAAGCTCTCTACTCGTGTGGCCTCCCACCTGTTTCACATGCATTCACTGTTGTCGACATCCTCTTGCTATAAACACCTCTCGAAACCATCGCTGCTAGTATCTCGTGTATGAACTGTATCTGCTATACCACATTGGATGTCCGCAGAAGGTCGAAGATAAATGCACTGATCCTAGCTTCACGTGCGGTCCTGGAAACTTTCATAATGGCGAGAGTGGTTTTGGCACCTGGTCTTCACCAGATTCGAAGAAATGGATACATCATTGCCAGGTCATCAAGGGAGAAAATAGCAAGAATTGGAATGCTGTCGTGACGAATAGTTCTCCGCTTCCGCTGTGTTCAGACCATCGTGGCGAATGGAGCCAGAAACGAGATGGCTGTAACTCTGATATGCTGCTGTTATACCGCGGATGTCCCCTGAATTGCAGCGATGGCCCGGAGACTGAGTTGGTGTGAGTTCATCTCGATGCGTCGATTACTCAGCTCAAGCTATTGCATTGTCGTTCTATAGAGGTCTCGCAACGGCGCAGAAGTTCGATGGAGGATACACACGTCTCAACAACGATCAGCCCATTTTTAAGAATCCCACCAAGGATCCTTTCACCTGGCAGGATGTCCGGGGCAATTGCCATATGCTGGTTCACTCTCTGGAGAAGGAAGGCGGCTTCGGCGATGGTCCCAAAGTTGGAAGACATGCTTTCTCGCGGTCGATCGATGGTCCTTGGATATTCAAGACGAAGACACTGGCATTCAGTACTCTTGTGAAATATGACGACGGTACCGAGGTCAACTTCTATCGTCGAAAACGGCCGCAGCTTCTCCTTCGGTGATGATGGGAGCATGACGCCGCTGTATTTGACGACTGATGTGCAGGGGAATGATAGTCCGGTGAGTTATTCAGTGATTGTGCCTGTTGAAAACGCTGGAAATGGTACTTGAGCATCCCATAAGCGATTGTCTGTGATAGCTGATATCGCTACTCTCAGAAGACACGAATTCTCTGCCCGCTCCACAACCCCCTCCGTCCCAAAGATTGATCTTTCAGGATCAGAATCACTTTGAGCTGATCACGTACAAGACGGTGGCAGGCCGTCAAAAGAGTCTCGGGCTGCTCAGACTACCCAGTGAATCGCGTACTTGAAGTACACCACATGGAAAAGAAGTACTTGCAGACAGAACTTCATGATCACGTTGATCATGGCCTGCGAGAGTGTTGCATTTCCGGACTTGCGACTGTTGCTCCCAATCCTCTGAAGGACTTCGTCCCTGTGGCCGAGCAGTCAGCGTTTCGATGACATCTTCCAAAAGGACATGCTGCTTACACCATCCAGTAAGTAAATGCGACTTGGATTCGTCCAGTAAGAATCGACCAAGCTTTTCCGGCCCCATTGGAGATCGATAGGAGTAGCCTAAGCAGGTTACGTCGTTGGCTCCGTCAATAAAGTCCATATGCCAGTAGTAGACGAGCCATAATCCGAAGAGCTTAGAGGTGGTGTGCATCAAGCTTTGAGCCAAGTTGTGGGTACATGAAGACCTCGTCAATAGACCGAGCGAAGTCGCTGCTAAGCTTGACCAGAGAGCTTTGTTAGAAAATTGCTTGCGGGATGACATCGTCCACTCCATAGCGAATTCCCTGTTCAGTTGCCCCAATCGCATATGAAGATTCATCCTGTCGCGCACTTGCGACTTGCAAACTGGTTCTCTTTCGGAAAGTCTACATGAGACCGTGCTTTGGCAGCTGACGTGTATCAAGACTTGCCGTTCAAGAAAGGCTCCTGTGTGAAGGTCTGCTGCCTTGACACCTGCTGGATACTCTATCGAGATTCAAAGAGGGATGGACTAGAATGTGCGTTATGATACGGAGAAGTCGACTACTTCTTGGTGAAGTGAGGTGGGTGGCCTGATGTCACCCCAGGTGCACTTCCGACCATTCTGATGTGCAGGCCCATCTCGTCCCTGGTACGTGTATTTGAGCCCAAGCTGTCAGCGATTATTGATGCCGGCGCGTGTAGTACAGGTACATGTAGGGCTACGAGGGAAGAGGGAAAGAAGACCCGCGACTTGGGCTCTGTCTCGACCAAGATCCTTGTTAGCGATCTTCCGACATCCGTGGCCAATGGCATCGCGTCTGAGCTTCGCAGCCCAAAGGCCTAAGACTTTAGTCGTCTATCGAGCCCGACGTTGTTAGCCTCGGAAAGGGCATACTACTAGTAGCTTAGTATAATAGCGGCTACTTACTATAACAACCCTTCTATAGATACAATAATATTAATATATCTCTTAAAGCTAATTAAGTTACTATACTATCTATATTTTAGAGCTAAAGATAGGATATTTAAAAATAGCTTTTTATTAAGTATTTAAGATAATATAGAAATTACTAAAATTAGAGACAATTCGCCTTTAATATATCTAGACTTAGAAGCCTTAAAGTTCTATTATAGATTAAGAGTTATTTAATATTTATTAAATCTATATATAAGCTATTTATATAAGCTATTATTATATAGAACTTCTAAATCCTATTATAGAAATATAAAAAGTATTAGAAACTAGTTTCGTAAAGAAAGTACTAGTTTAGTATATTTTTAAAAAGAAAGAGCTAGACTAAATAATAAATAAAATATTTATATTTTTCTTTAGTTTTAAAAATACTATAAATACTATTTAAACTCTTATTAAAATATTTATTTTACTCTAGTATTATAGATCCTAACTATACTATTATTAATATACTATAATAATAGATAATATATAACTAGTCTTAAATCTCTAAATTGTAACTTAGATTCTAACTTTAACTCTATTATCTAATTAAGAAAAGAAGGAAGTTTAAAAGTACTCTATTATTAGAGACTAGATATATAGTAATATATAGAATATCCGCCTAACTAATAGCTTAGTAGATAGTAGAACTAATAAGTATCTCCTAAAAGGATTATATAGTATACTAGATTAAAAAGACTATACAAGTTACGTATATTCTATATACGTACTAAGCGTATACCGCTTAGTATACTTAGGGCTTAGTAAGAGACCTTCCCTTATTAAGGTTCTTATAATTATCCCCTTTCTTCTAGTATAGCTATTCCTAGCTATAGATAAACCTAACTCTATATTAAGCTATTCTATCTATATAATCTCTCGCGCCTCTAGTACTTTTAATTCGCCTCGTGTACGTTACTACTACGAGTAGCTAGTTACTATATAAAAACTCTTCGTTATTATATAGTAGAATTCTTATATTTACTACTAATAACGTTACTAGATAGGTCTAGTATATTCCTAAAAACATATTAATTATTATTATTAGTAACTAGATAGCCTATATATAAGAAGTATTTATAGTCTATCTAAAAACTTTCTCTATTTAGTATTTCTAAGCTTTCTACTAGTACTATACTAGTATCTTACTAGTACTACGTAAGTATCTCTCTAGTTACTATTAAAACTTTTTATAACCTCTTCTAGTATAAATCTACTAAGTATCCTACTTACTTAGTATAAGTATAGCGCTACTAATCCTACTATCCTAGTTACGGCTAGTAAGCGCTTTAGGCTAGAATCTAGTACTATAACTTTTCTCTTTTTAGCTACCTCTATTTTATAATTTTTATATATAGCTTACGAGTTGCCTTTCTTTTATAGATACTTATTAGAGTAGTTAATCTTATAGTAATCCTTTCTTTTATAGCTATAGTACTCGACTATAGCTAGATTATAACTAGACTTTAGATCTCTACTCTATATAGGCTTATTAGCTAGCGAAGAAGAGTATCTATACGCGGTACTAGCTATAAAAGGGGTATATAATACGTAGTGTATAGTACTCGATTAGGACTACTCGAATTGCTAAAGAGGAAAGGAAAGAGAGGTATCTAGAGCAAAGATATATGTCTATAGGCTAAGACGGGCCGCCCCGGCCCTTCTTAGCCTATTTCGACTCTAGATAGGCCAACTAGGCCTATAAATAGGCCAACTAGGCCGTAATCGTAACATTGCCCCTCCCCTTTATAGGCCTACGTCCTAGAGGCCTAGAATGGAAAACTTTACTTATAGCCTATTATTATATACAAAATCCGCTTACTATTATTTAAAAAGCTTACTTAGGTAGCGATAACGCTATCGCTATACCGCCGCGGGGATTTAAGCCTTCTAAGCCCTTTGAAATCGATCCCTTTTATAATATATATCCTCTAGGTATGTCTTCTACTACTACCGCTCTACTACCCCCTACGCCTAGCGCTAGGGGGAGTAACGCATAATCGACCCTTCTTAAGGCGATTTAGGCTAACTTGGTATAGTAGCCCCCTTCTTCTAGTAGTAGCGCCCCTCTTTTATTTATCGCTAGTTACCTTTACGTCGCTCTAAGTCTCTTCGGTCCGTTTCGGCCCGATAGCGACTCGTATAAAGTTCAATAGTAATCTATGCCTTAATTGTACTAATATTATATAGGGCTATACCGGCGGAAGCCGTATTGCCCTTCTCGAGGCTATGTGCCCCTAAATCGACCCGTCTAACTACGAGGAGGACCTTACTAACGAGACTAAGTACTTTAACTATCTAAAGTATACCTCTCGTAGCTCGGGCTACTTCTAAGTAAGTCGCTTTAGTCCTAGGCGGCACGAATAAGGCTAACTAGTATCTAGATTCCTATAGAATATAAGCTTACTATTAAGGTAGCTAATAGATTACGCTAAGAGGCCCTAGATAACCCGACTAACGGAAAGAAGGCCCGAGAGGCCTACTAAGCTTATATGTCGGTCTACGAGAAGGTTAAGAAGTACGTATTAGCTCGTATAGAGTTAAGTTGCGCTAACTAGTATCTCTTAGGAAGTACCCTCGTTTTAAAGGTACCGGCAACCTCTATACTTATATAGGCAAGGCCGAATTTGATATATCTAGTCCGTTTCGATCCCCTTTGCCCTATCTTGCCTCGGCTAACCCTCTTAGGACCTTGGAAGGACCGCGATACTATAATAAAAGAGGAGATAGAGCGTAATATAGCTACCGAAGTATATATAGACCCCTTCGACCCTCTTTAGCCTTAGCTAACCCTATTCGATTAGACTCCCGTTAAGAAGCGTAAGCGTATTAGAAATAGCTACGTATCGTTTTAAAAGAAGATAAAGGGGCTTAAGAGGAACTAGAAGGAGGTCGCGAAGGGCCTAAGTATCCGCCTTTAGCTATACGTAGGTTAAGTTAAGGCGTTTTAGCGTAGTTTAGGTCGTATGCCCGCTAGTAAGGCCCGTACGGCTCTTACGGAGCTAGTAAAGGAGTCGCCGAGCGCTAACGACTTGTCTAGGGAGTTCCTAATCCCTCGCGAGATCTTCCGCGGCCGGTAGGTAGATAAGGACTCTTTTAGGGCCTAGTAGGACCCTTTTATATCGAGACGGCCCGTATACTTACTTAGTACAAGTCGAGTCTTAGATTAATAGTTCTAGTCGCCTCTAGTTAGTCTATTTTAGGCCGTTCGCGCCCTAGTAAGCGAGGAGTTAGCTAGGTATACCTAAATGTATTTAAACGAGGCTAATTAATCTCGAGTTTGTCTATATAACCTCGCTTTACCCCCTTCCGTCTCGTTATAGGTACATATCGCTAAGTATCGAGGCGACTAGGCCTATAGTAGGAAGAGGAGAGTTTATTTAGTACTAGAAAGGCCCGTATCTATACTACGTTACCGTTCTATAGTAGCGTTCGTCCCGTTAGCGCGAGGAGTAGACGCTACCTCGTACTTGCGTTCCTTTAGGGCCTCTTCCGTCCCTCCGTCTACCTAGCGAACGCCTTAAGGGCCGCCCTACTTAGGTACTCCGCTAGTTCCTAGGTATTCTCTTCTTCCCTATATCCCTTCTAGGATATAAGGTATTCCTACTTTCCCTTAGGCCCCCTTTCCTTCTAGATAACCCTTTCGACCTCGTATACGTTAGGGTCGCTTGTCCGTATCTTAGGAGGGTCCTCCTATTCCCTCTAGGTTATTTCCGGCTCGAGATAGTCCTCTAAGAGGGATACGTAGAACGTAGGGTATATATTAAAGCCCTTAGGTAGCTTAAGGCGGTATACTACCTTATTAACTACCTTCTATACTCGGAAGGGCCCTACGTACTTATAGTCTAGCTTCTTCGACCGGCGGACTATATCGAGGAATCTCGCGTTAAGGTATACCTAATTACCGATAGCGTAGGTCTTAGGCTTCCGTTCCTTATTATACTATCGGGCCTAATATTCCTTCGCCTTCTCTAGCCGAGCCTTTAGGCTATCTCGAATGCCCCTTACTTTAGCCGTAAGGGCCTTAGCTTAGGGCGCCTTCCCCTCTATCTAAGGCATTTTAGGCTACTTAGCGTAGAGCGGGCCCCGAACGTTATATATCTAGAAGGGAGTTGCCCCTATTACCGTATACTAGCTATCGTTATACGCAAACTCGGCTAGGCTAAGGAGGCGTGCCTAGTCGTCCTACTCGAAGTTATAGTAAATACGTAGGTACTACTCTATCGTCTAGTTCTAGCGCTCGGTTTAACCGTCCGTCTAGGGGTAGTAGGTAGTACTAAGTCCCCTACGGATCCCTATATAGTAGTAGAGACTACTCTAGAACTTAGAGGTAAGGATCGGTCCCCGATCTAACGTAATAGACTATAGGACGCTATATAGACGGACTACCTTCTTTAAGAAGATATCTACTAGCCCTTTAGCGGTAATCTCCTTCCGATATAGGGCATAATAGGCTATCTTAGAGTACCTATCTACTACTACGAGGACGCTATCGTAGGTCTAGCCTAGGATAGTACTCGGAGGTAGATCTATAACGAAGTCGAGCGTTAGGTCTTCCTATAGCGCCTTAGAGGGGCTCTCGGCGTATAGGACCCTATAGGGTAGGTACCTCCGTAGCTTTAATCTAGTATACGCCTTATAGCTACGAGTATAATCTTTAATATAGTGCCTAACCTTAGGCTAGTAGTACCCTCTCTAGACTAGCTATAGGATCCTTTCGAACCCGAAGTATCCTAATATAGGGTCGTCGTAGTAGAGCTAGAGGGTTTCTAGACGAAGCGGTCCTACTAGTACGTATATCGCGTCTTAGTAGAAGAGGAACCCCTAGGACTCCTTCTACCGAGCTAGCTATAGTTACTAAGGCTCGTCTCTATCCTTAAGAGCCTCCCTAATCCTAATCGCCTCGGCGTCTATCCCTAATACTACCTAAATAGTATTTGCGAGGCTATTTTGTATCTCTCCGACCTTAGCTACCCTAGTAAGGTAAACGAAGGGTTTGTTGTATCCTTCTAGTCCCCTTCGTACTAAGGCGACCCTTGTCGGCCTATCCTAGGGCTCCTCGCCTACAAGTTGCCTTTATAACCTCTCGAGGGAGGTACGCGAGTCCTCTTCGTTTAGCTAGCGACTAGAGTAGTCGATATCTATATAGTTAGGTCGTCGGCTAGCCCTATTAGCCGCCCTATTTTCCTTTCCTAGATAGTACGAGATATAGAAGTCGAACATAGCGAGCTATTCGGCCTAGCGAACTTGTCGTCTCGTAAGCTCCTTAGTCGTTATAAACTATTTAAGGTTGTTATAGTCTATAATAACCTCTACTTAATACTATATATCCTCTAAGTAGTACCGCTAGTACTTAAAGTACTTAACTATCCCTAGCATTTCGCTATCGTAGATATTATAGTTCCTTTCTATACTATTTATCTTTCGCGAGAAGAAGGCTACTAGGAACTAGTACGTCTTATCCTCGTACCTATACTATTGTATTATAACGCCCGATATAGCGTAGGTTAAGGCGTCCGTTTCGATCCTAATTAGTTAGGATAGATCGAAGTGCTTTAGAACTAGGGCCGTATAGAACGCCTCCTTAAGCCGGTTAAATACTAACCTTGCTTCTATATCTAAGGTAAGCTACTACGATTCTTCTTTACGTTGCCTTTGCCTACCCTTAGCTATATTAGGCCCTCGCTCCGTTAAGCGATTTAGCGGGGCTACTATCTAGGAGAAGTACCTAATAAAACGCTAGTAGTAGTTAGCGAACCCGATAAAGATACGGATATCCCTTACGCTCCTTAGCTCGGGCTACTCTCTAACCGTTACGATCCTTTCTAGCTCTATTTCAATCCTATTCGGGATAATTATATAGCCGAGGAACCCAATACGGTCCCTATTAAACTCGTACTTACTAAGCTTTATATATAGCTTATAGCGTTAGAGCCTTTTAAGAATAGTAGTAATATAGCGGATATGTTCCCCTAGGTTTTAGGAGTATATTAGGATATTATCTAGATAGACGATATAGATCGTATCTACTAGGTCTAATAAGGCGCTAAGGATATAGCTCTAGAACGTAGCCGGGGCGTTTGTAAGCCTAAATAGTATTACGGTATACTCGAAGTACCTATATCTCGTACGGAAAGCGGTCTTCTACTCGTCCCCCTACTTAATACGGATCCTATAGTAGGTATCTCGAATGTCGAGCTTCGTAAAGATCCGAGTATTAGCGAGACGGTCTAAGGACTCCTATACTAGGGACAAGGGATACCGATTCTTGACCGTAATAGCGTTTAAGTCCCGGTAGTTAACGCATAGCTATAGGCTACTATCCTTCTTTTTAGTAAAGAGGATATTAGTACCTACTAGAGACTTTAATAGGCGAATCTAGCCCTTCTCGAGGTATTTATCGAGGTATTTCCTTAGGACCGCTAACTTAGTCTCCGAGAGATTATATAACGGGTTGTAAGGAGGGGCCTTGCCCTCTACTAAGTCGATAGACAACTTATATAGGCCGTAATCGGGAAGTAGGGACGCGTCCCCTTCCTCGAATATCCTATAGAGGTACTTATACTCTAGTAGGAGGCTATTCGGGTCGTCTTAGTCCGTCTTGACTATCGATATTACGAAGAGATACGTGTCCTTATCTAACATAGCTCTCGAGAAGTCGGAAGGGCCTACTATAGCGTAGGCGCGCTACTTACGAGCCCCCTTTATTCTCTAGATAGCCGTCTTAGCTACGAAGTCGATCGAAGGGTTCTATCGTTCTAACTAGGGCATCCCTAGTACGATATTAAAGCTATAGATCCTTCCGATAGCGAAATTGTCTACGTAGTCCTACTACTAACCGCTCGTGTCTAACACTTTATAGGTTATATAGTATTTACTACTTATAGCTAGCGACTAGCTATTAAGGGTCTTATACCGCTCGGCGTCTATATTACTTAGGACGAGGCTAGCCTCTTTAGCTACTATACTATCTAAGATATTAGCCTACGAGCTATAATCGATAAGTCCTCTAAGCGTATAGGAGTTCTTGCCCTACTATAGCTTAACGTCTAGTTAAATTAGCTAGAACTAGTCCTAGTTAACCCGTCTTAGTCTACTAGGCTCTACGCTCCTTCTCTACTCCTCGGTATAAACGACCTAGCCTACTATAGCTAGGAGTACTACTAGGCGGGTTTGTCTTTTCCCGATTCTAGATTATAGGTAGGGCATTAGGGCCTCTTATAGCCCTTCTTACTATAGTACTAGTACTAGGGGACTTCTTAGTCCTTCTCGGACCTATTATAGGCGTTCTAGCGTCTCTATAGGGAGCCTCGGCCCTTTCCCCCTTAGCTACGGCCTCTAGAGTCTCTAGATAGCTTGTCTAGTACCGAGCTAGTAGTACTATTGTCCGAGTCGGAGCGTCCGCGCTTCCTATTACCCTAGTCTTTATCCCTACGGGACCTACGCTCGTTTTCTAGTAAGCGATAGTAGGTATTCGCTACTTCCTCTACCTTAATTAGGGTTCGGAAGCGCTATTAGCCTACCTTAATATAGTATCGGATCCTCTTGTCTATAGCCGCTACGAAGTCGTATATTATATAGTCCTAACGATCCTCTTCGACCTTATCCTACTAGATCTTTATATAGTCTAGTAGTTCGGATAGGGTACGATTCCCCTAGTTAGTCCGCTTTAGCCTATCTAGGGCTAATTAGTAGCGCTCTTCTTTCGTCCCTATAGAGTCTAGTATTACCTACTTTATCTTCTCCTAGGTATACTCCTCTAGGTCCGAATATCTAGTATATCGCTTCTATTTAACTTACTACTCCCTTTCTATCTATTCCTCGGCTAGGTCTA
>LFZO01000481.1:0-32529 GCA_001578225.1 Pseudocercospora musae
CTTATCCCTAGGGTAGATTCCCTCCCTAGAAAGGTTAGCCTATCGACTCGGTATTAGTTCCTATACTAGTTATAGCTACGCTAGGCTCGATAGGTAGTCCGGATAGTTTTCTAAATAGCTAGTCGCCTTAGAGCTAGACTCCTTTTACCTAGGCGCCTTGAAAGTGCCTCCCTAGGTAGCGCTATAGGTAGGAGAGATTTAGCTCTATCGACGACGACAACGTCGCCGCCTCTAGGTTCGTAGCTAGTACCGCGTATAGGTACTCTCCTTTGCTAGCCTATTTATAGTATATAGAGTATACTCGCTTAGTATTCCTTAAAAACTCGGAAAAGCTATATACTAAATTAAGTATATAGTTATTAAGATCTAGATTAGTTACTAGCGTAGGTAGAATAGATAGGTTAAAGTATATAGAAGAATAGGTTAGAGAGTATTATCGTGCCTCTCTAGAGCTATCTAAAGGTTAGAACTAACTATAGTCGTATCTATCTACGCTTAGACTTAGAATTCAAGGTAGCCTCCTATTATAAGGAAAGGAAGTATATAAGTAAATAGACAAGTAGGAATATATAAGTTAAGGACCCGATTAGGAAGGTATTCGTAGTCTATAGTAGGTAGTATTATAGTACCTAATAGGTAGTAGACGTATACTACTAAGTAGCTAAAGACTATTATATAGAAGTTAATTTAGAGAACTATATTCTAGGATTGTAGTCTATTCGAGTAGTTGTCTATACTTAGTACTACGTATACTAGGCGGAAGGGTAGCTATTCCTTGCGCTATAGTAGGTAGGTTTTCTCGTTCGTCTATAGCGTAATTCGCTTATTTAAATAAGAATAATCTTAACCTTATAGTACTACTACTTATTAGATAAGTATTAGATATAGTAAGGTATATAAGTTAATTCTAGTAGCTATCTAGGCTATACGTCTATAGATAAGTATCTACGTTACGGTAGTATATACGCCTACTATAACAATTATTATATTACTATAGCTAAAAGTATTAGATATAAACTACTATATAGAACTATATTCTAATCTATACTACTATCGTTAGTACATAAAGCCGTCGTTATATTAGTAGGCCTTAGATTAGAAAAAGGAATATAATAGTACTATATCTAAAGAATAAGAGTAGAGATATTAATATTATATTTAGAGATAGGTCTAAGTTTCGCTATCAAGTAGCTACTTATATCGCGTACTATAAGAGGATATCTATTAGTTATACGGTGGGCCGGTAAAGGAATATATATACTACTACTACAGTAGTAATCCGCCTAAGGCTTGGTATAGAAGCAAGTCGCCGATGGACAAGTTCTTATTGCCAAGGGAACGGACCGTTTGTAAGAATGACGCCCCGCATCGCACTTCGACATTCGAACTATTGATTACATATTTTACCGACGAGCAGACAAGAACACTGTTCGCGATATTACATACAAAACGTATCACCACAAGACAACGTCCAGCTTCAGGCATGGCAGACAAGCTCAAAGCAAGCGTACAAGGTGAATTGTCGTCGGTACACAAGACCGCCAGTGACGGAGTCAAGAGCGGCGCCTATATGTATCCCATCAAGGTACAGTAACAGCCCAGTGCTCACCGCGAGGGTTAGAGGAAGCGTTAGAAGTATGGCACTGATGCTGCTTTGCAGGGCATCTTTTACTTCCTCGGCCACAAGCACCTCTGGAAGCCATTCGTCTCAAAGCTCATACCAACCATGGGCCTTGGCCTCGCTGTGACGACATTCATGTTCGCCTTCACATATCTCCCACAGCTTGCCGTCTTGCTCTTCACCTCTGGGCCCCTCGCCGTCGTCTCAACCCTCTTCCTGGTCTTGAGCGAGAGCTCCGC
Organism: Pseudocercospora musae; assembly: GCA_001578225.1. Taxonomy (NCBI): domain Eukaryota; kingdom Fungi; phylum Ascomycota; class Dothideomycetes; order Mycosphaerellales; family Mycosphaerellaceae; genus Pseudocercospora; species Pseudocercospora musae. The sequence goes on from LFZO01000481.1 coordinate 1,861, forward strand.
CTTGACCATGCTCCTTTCAAAGGCACTTCTCATCGAGCACTCTCTGCTTGACACATTCGACGCCACCTTGGTCGCCAGAGGCCATACCGCACTGGTCGAGCGAGAGCGTCAAGTGAAGAGCAACAAGTATGGCGATGCTATTCAGCGGCTCGGCAAATTGGCCAGCAAGCCATTCTCCAAGTTCACGCCAAGCGCGCTCATTCGCTACCTCATGTACCTGCCACTCAACTTCATCCCCGTGGTGGGCACCGCCATCTTCATCATTCTCCGCGGGAAAGCATACGGACCTCAGGCACATGCCCGCTACTTCCAGCTCAAAGGTATGAGCGGGCCACAGCGCGAGCGCTTCGTTGAGCAGCGACGAGGAGCTTTCACCGGCTTCGGCATCCCGGCTACTCTGCTTGAAACCATTCCGATTGCAGGCATTTTGTTTGCATTCACCAACACTTGCGGTGCAGCCCTCATGGCCGCGGATCTTGAGCAGAATGGAGAGACATCACCAGAACTGAAGGAGAGAGCTTCCAAGTCACAGTGATCGGGCGACTGTTGTAAGCAACACATTACGATTTCCAGAAGGAGAACCAAACCTATCAACAGAAGGAGAACCAGTACACAAATCACAGCAATGCTCCGAACCCAATCAGGAAGGACACCCCACTTATCCAGAGAGACCACCGCGGATCGATCCAGAATTGGCAAGGTTGGCTGGCGGCGCTGACTTTGGTCGCAACAGGAAGCGATGCAGTCGGCTTAGATGTGCTGTCACCAATCTGGCGATTAGGCGTGATATCAGCAGCATAAGACGAAATCGAAAAGTTCATTTGACTCGCAGCCAGAAAGGTCTCGTGTCCGAACTGTATTGTGCCCAGATACACGTCTTCGCTGACACCCTCCTCTTGCGACAAGAATCCTATCAAGGGGGCAAAGTCCATGTCGAACTCTGTCAGAGTCTCGTTCGCAATCCACGAGTACACATACTGCCCGTTGGAGTTTGTGCCGTTCCACAGAGTACTGTCGCTGTGTCAGCAGTCCACCATGCCACCTGGTGGTATCTGGAACAATACTTGCAAGTCAATGTTGCTGATTCTAGCTATAACTGGTGGGTCGCGAGGTGTCCGATTTCCCACCGGCTGTGACGCTGTTCCAAACTGCCCTACCCACACCATGAATTCATACTTCTGCTTGCTCGGTGTCTGCGACTTCTTTCGATCTTCATCGGCAAAGACATCCAAGACTACGTTGGCTTGCACATTGTTCGAGTTGATGTATGCTAGATCTTCGGGAGAGTTCGGATCTCTGGCCGCCTCCTCGGAAAAGGTGGCTGGGCCGAATGCCCACGACGCTGACACGTTGAGAGACAACAGATCGCCCAGTCGTAGCGGAAGGCGGTCAGACCTGAACTCTACATTGGGATACGCATGGACAGCAGGCGGCGACGATGTCCAATTCCAGAGGGAGTAAAGAGACACGGCACCCTTAGGACAAGTGTCGCAGACATGTGTACAGATCCCGCCAGAGTCGTCTTGATTCCAGGCATTGTTGTTAACTATGGGAAGTCAGTCAGAGTGGCCTGACCATCTCATGCTGCCTGCACTGCTACTCACCAATGTACGGCCATGTGGTATAGCTTTGGTACCTGTCGCACAAGTCAGACGTGACGATCTCACAAAGCGTGCGTGGTACACTCCAACGCACCTCCCACAGAGCTTATGCTCGGCCTCGGTCGCTGTCGAGACCGCGAGAAAGCATGCTATTGCTGCTGATACGAGCAGGACAATCATCGTGGTGCAGATCAATGGCCGGGAAGCACGCAGCAGCAAGAATCATCGTTGCGGAAGCAGGCAGACAGCAAAGAGCTGAGAAGCAATTCTCGCGAAGGCTTGCGTCCTGTGCGACCGGAATTGAGGTGGCGGTCTGCAGAATGCAGATGTATCACGCTCAGCGCAGTGGATCACTTATGTAATACTGCATTGTCGAGCGCTTAAACTGTCAGATTGGATTGTTCTATGTCTCTATCTAATACCATTAAGATATAGCTGAGAAAATTCTGCAGTCACGTGACTGGGCAGACCTCGGCTAAGAAGTCATGTGACTAGGCAGACTTCGGTCATGTACAACATACCCCCTTACCTTTTCCAAACAGGATCCTTCCTATTTGGGCAAGGTAGTTAGTACATCTTATTATATGAAAAAACAAAAGAAATCTATCTTTTCCTCCCTCCATACCATTTTTTACTAAAACAGCAAAAAAATAGTTTAAACTATATAAAGAGAGAGTCTTGTTTTATACCCCGAGTACCCTAGTAGATATCGTTACACAATCTAGACTACATATGTACTTTCATGTATCGCTTCCATTTCTAGAATGCTGTTGCCTTCTCATTATAGTTAAAGCTTAAATGACACATGTTACTAATCTAACTAATAGGATCTATAGTATTAGGTTTAATTCTAAACTATAGCCTTTTATAGTACACTATCGGTTATTAGTAGGTCCGCATAGGTAGCATCTAATTGGACAAGTGAAGGATTAGGTAAGTGTGCATTTGGTAGACAGGTATTTGCTTAGTTAGGATCTATAGTATAAGTAGAGATACTACCTCTAATTATAACTACTTTACTATTATAAGTATTACTAACGACCTCCGCGGGCTTTTAATTAGCTAAAGTGAGTTATAAAGTGATAATATAGGCGATAGTAAGGTTGCCCTACATTGAGTAGGTAGTAGTAGGGGTCTATTGTACTAGGTAGTAGTAGGTAAGGTTAAGAGCGGAAAGCACTATACGCTCTAATTAGCCCTCGTTATCGTATTAGTTACTTCTTCTAGCGCTATTTGATGGAATAGGGCTCAATCGACTTAGCTCGGTAGCTAAGTAGGTAGTCTGCTTAGCCTAAGTTACTAAATAAACCTCTATTGGTTCTATAGACCGTGTATCTTGGTTATTCCGTCTACTAGTATGTCCTATATTACTAGGTATTCGCATTGAATACGGCCTACTTCGTGTTCCTATCGAAGCTAGCATTAGTGTATATCTATATGCCTAAGCTTGGTGTCTAGCTTGCTAGCATTAGCCTTAACAATGCGGATGGTCTATATGTTGTTATAGTATAGGGTAGGCTTCTAATCTAGTATAAGGCTAATGCTAGTAAAGAATCGCTTCTACTAGATTATCTCTAAGCCTACATATAATGCTACAAGTAGCTCTACTTCTATAGTTGATTTGGTTATAGTAGACTATCGTACTACCTTCTAGTCGACTAGTCTATTGAATAGGCTAAACATCTAGCCTTCTAATGATTGCCTTGTACCCTTGTAGTCACTATAGGATGCATTAGAAGCACCGTAAAATTCAAGAAGCTAATAGCTTGAATGAGTAGTAACTACTAGTCCATTGTTATTATATTCTAGGCAAAGATCCCTAGTCTATAGGAGGTATTTAATGTACTATTTAGTAGCTACAATGTCACATTTCCTTAGGTTCTATAGGGCTTTTGATAGTAGTAACACTGCCTTAGTAATGTTAGGTCTTGTCTATACTACTACGAAATTTAGTAATCTAATACGGCTTTAATAAGCTAAGATTGAGGCTGAATTTAGGTATACTTGACCGTTAGTTGGCTTCTCATAAGGCTTATATCTAGTTAGAAGTAGTCCCTTAGTTCTTCTACTAGTACTACTATTAATGCTATAGCGCTAACCCATCTTCTCAATATAGGCCTTCTATAATAGCTAAAGCTACTTGGTACTACGGTTACGCTTGACTTCTATGCCAAGAAACTAGGATAGCTTGCTAAGGTTATTGAGCTCATATTCTTCCATTAGTTGCTACTTAATGTTTATCGCTTTCTACTTATGTTAACAATGGTATAGTAGTACAATATTATCTATATAGAAGAAGATAAATACGTACTTGTCTATACCTATGTATAGGCAGTCTACATTGTCTACTAGAAGTATGCTAATTTTCTCTAGAGTAGTAGTAAAGTAGTTGTACTATAACCGTAGTAACTCCTATAATCCGTAGAGTGCCTATATTAGCCTAAGTGCCTTCCCTTTGCGCTCAAAGCTATTAGGGGATCTAAGGTATAGGGTATAAGGCAAGGTTGCATTGAGGAATGTATTAATAGTATCTATTTGCTTAGCTTCTAGGTTAAACTTTACTACAATTGACATTAGTGCCCTAAATACCCGTATAGCAAGTATAGATGTATAGGTATCTAAGTGAGTGTTCTTCTATAGGTCGCCTCTTGCGTAGACTCGTGCCTTGAACTTGACTAGTCGCCTATCTGCGTTACCTTTGTACTTGAATACCTAGGTAAGAGGTAGTAGGTTAGGCTTGCTTGCCAATGTGTCTATGTCTACCTACTCAAATGTGCCTATATCTAGTGCCTTATTGAACTTAACTCTTGCTACGTGTATCCAATAATCCTTATACTTGCTCTTTATTACTTAACGCTAGTTGCGAGGCTTAGTTAGAAGGTCTAATATCTTCGGAGTAAGGATCGGATTGTCGGCGGCACATAGAAGTAATGGTACGGCATCCGCTATCGGCGCTACTAATAGTACTATGTTTGTTAGCGCTACTAGTCGTGCTTTATGCTTAGCTACTATATACAAGCTATTGAATGATAGAAGGTACTCTACGAGCTACCTATATTAGTAGATCGCTACTAACCGCTATTGTTTGTTTAGTCCTATAATATTGAAATGCGGTCCCCCTATATTTAGTAAGTAACGATAAACATCTACTTCTTTAAGTAGCATTGCCGACTTAGTAAGCTCTACTCGTAGAAGGTTTATATCCATGTTATCTACACGTCCCCCTAGTTGAACTAGTCTATCAATCACATTGTTAAGAGGTTTTGGTATACTAATCGGGTTAACTAGAAAGGTTGGTTGCTAGTGTGTTAGTCGTTTTCCAAATAGTAGCGGGTAATTAGATGGTTTAGGCTCCGGTATTCTTACTCCTATAGGATCCATCTATAGCCTTTTGTTTACACTTACGAGCTGTAGCTTAGTAGGTAATAGTAGTGTTTCATTTAGTAGTCCTTCTAACATAAGACTTCCTACTAGCCTTGTAGTATTAACCATTAGTAGTTGACTAGGTCCTATTAGTGTATCTACCCCCTTAGTTCCAAATCGTACAAAATCTAGAGGGATATTATATACTTCTTGAAGCTCATCGAATTAGTGTATAGAGGCAGGTACTTATGCTTCTTCGAGATCACTGTATTCTACTAGCTCTATATTAGTTAGATTAATACTAAGATCAATGTCATACCCGCTATAGAACTTAGACTCATCAAACACAACGTCTCTCGTACGGATTACTATCTTGCGTAACGGTACCTAGATCCGGTAGATCGAGTGTCCTTCATATCTATATAGGTATCTAATATGCGTACGTGAGGCAACCTTCATAGTCTTTGGTAGGATGTCCTTCCGCTTACGCTTCTTAGAAGGATCATTATTAGTCTTAGTGCTATAGATTAGTAGGTAGGCTCGTGCCCTAAACTAATAGACGTGTACTACATTAGGCTTGTATCTAGTAGCGATTTCGTACGGTATGCGTATTGTAGAGTTAGTTGATCGTGCTCTTAGTAACCTATTAACAATGAAGGCTACTACATGTACTACCTCTAGCTATAGGTTGTATAGAAATCTAGTATGTATCATAAGTGCCCTTGTAACCTTAATGATCGTACGACCTACTCGCTCTACTAGATCCTACTTAGACGTATATAGTACTATTGGTCTCTAAGTAGTATAGTCATTACGTAGATATGTCCTAAATCGAAGGCCTTTAACTAACTTCTCATTATCTAATAACAGATAGATAATGTCTCTACTAATGCTTCTTGCAAAGGTTACTAACTAGTTCTAGTAGCTAAGCAGGGTTGATTCATCTCTATTAGTAATTGTCTATGTAAAGTGAAGGCTAGTATTCAAGTCATATGCATGAAATAGGTACTTGTTACTATTATAGGCTAGATCTAGCTCCATTAGATTAGTAGCAATATGTCCGTAGGGAGTAAGAATTGACACGTCATGCCTCCTTAGTCTACGTAAGATAAGCCTCTTGCCCTTTGCTTATACGCATACTAGACATAGTAGTGTTCTAGGCACCTCATTGTCCTATATATAATCTCGCTTTATTCTATCAACCTTGTTAACTAGTTCTTTAGCTCTTTCTATACCTAGGTGTCTAAACACCTCGTGTATTCGCTTGAGTATAAGCTGCCTTAGTAGTAGTAGGCGTGTAGAGCGGCGTACGGTTGCGTATAATGATAGGTATAGGTCTTCTAGTTAGAAGGGGTATTTCCGCGGCTTGTTGTCTAAGTCAATAGGCTATTCGTGCGGTAGTAGTATGTCGTCGACTTCGCTCGTAATATCAAAGTATAGCATTCCATTATCTAGTCTAATGAATTTGACTAGGGGTTTGTGTTGTAGGTTGTATAGGACATCATCAACTTCCTAATGCCTAAACCTACGATTGTAGAATAGTATGCCTCCTACAATATTAGTATAGAAGTTAGGTATGTACAAGCATTCCTTTAGTTCAATCTCTAGTAGCCTACTACTAGTAGATTTCACTATGAATACTACTATTCCGATAGCGACAACCTTATTGTGTCTAGTACTAGTTGCTACGGTTGAATGTGCTAGTAGAATGAGAGGTTAGAAGTTAAAGCGGCTAGGGTAATTGATGATGTAATAGTTAGATCTACCATCGTACATTAGAGTATTAAATAGACACTACTTCTTCTTAGATGTAGCCATGACTAGATAGACAGTTAGCGGTAGTCTAGTAGTAGAGCGGTCAAAGAAACAAGCTATTAATAGCTTGTTTGATCTATTGCTAGTCCTAGCATCGTCGTCTATACTATCGCTATAATACTACTACTTAATCTTAATAGCGAGTAGATCCTTAAAGGTCTTAGCTTGCCATTAGCAAAACTTCTTGTTCTTACGTAGATAGCCTTTAAAGAAGGCTATCTTGCTACGCTACTTATTGTCCTTATCCTTCTTATCAACCTTCTTACGTAGTATATAATTAATAATAGTGCATTTACTACGGCTCTTATAGGCCTTCTTTTTACCGACACTAGTAAGCTTAGCACATGACTTGCCTCGCTTGCTACTAGTAGGGCGCTTCCCCTTGCTATTATTAGTAGCCTATAGGGTAGCATTAGCTTTACCTAAGTCTACCTCATAGACAATACTAAATGAGGACCCTCGCTTAGTAGTACTAGGCATGTTTCGGGCGTACTCGCGTACCATACTAACTAGCTAATGAAAGTAGTTAGAATTAGGGGATGCTTGGTACATCATGTAGAGCCCCTTGCCGTAGGTTTCGTCTACATTGGCTACTACTATACAGAAGTGTACCGTTATATTGTCTAGTTTATTGTGCTTTATGCGTTGTATAATCTTATACAAGTCTAGCCATTCCTTATACCATTGCTCTAGGTCCTTTACCTATCTCGAAGCGATAAGGCGATGTAGGTCCCTATTGATAGTAGTTCTCTACTACTAGGTATTAGGTACTAGCTTGTCCTTTAGGCGAGTAAGGATTAGTCGCAGAGATAGCATCCTTACATTAGGTCTACTATTAGTAATGTCTAAATAGTAGCGGACATTAACTACCTCTACTAGATATGCAATTGTCTTGCTACGACCTGTCCTAAACCTATTGAACTCGCTCTACTCCGTGTCATGAATTTCCTTCCTAATCTTAACCCCTAACTAGTATGTAGCATCTAGCATAAGCCTATCACGATCTATAGTTATGAAGACTAGTTAAATAGGCTTATTAGGAGTATCCATATACGGGTCTGCGTAGATCTAGGTCTTATACCTAGTAAGATGAGTCTTGGTCTACTCAATCTAGCGGTCCTATTCATTAGGTCTACGGAGGACAATGAGCTTTCCGCCAAGGCGAGGAGTTACTACTATATAGGCCATTACTAACGCTATAGACCTATAGACTTGTAGTTTGACACTATCGATTCGATGGTTTTCTTGGTTGTCTTGTTTTCTTGCTAAGGAAGTCTCTAATACTACGGAAAATCCGGGCTCATAACTATTACGCTTAGCGTAGTAGATTACTTATATAATACTACATTGTCGAGCGCTTAAACTATTAGATTGGATTGTTCTATGTCTCTATCTAATACTATTAAGATATAGCTAAGAAAATTCTGTAGTCACGTGACTGGGCAGACCTCGGCTAAGAAGTCATGTGACTAGGCAGACTTCGGTCATGTGTAACAAGATGCGCTAACTAGGTTGCCGCGTAACTTAACCTACAGATTTGTCCTTTAGCTCTAAGACTTGGTTTCTATACCAAGTGAGCATGAAAGACCACTTTACCCTCGCAACGGCTATCGGCACCGGACAAAAACATTAGGCAATTTTTGGTGCATACAAACAACAAGTTAGCTCACATGTCTTGCATGCGTCGACTTGCCAAGCTCATCTATTCGAAGCATATCTTGTACGAGAGTTAGGGATGTTATTACTAACGTCAATAACGACGATACCTACGTAAGTAACAGATTGACTATTAGTTACGTTAAATGTTAGTATCGTATTGCCTAAGGCACGAGTTAGACGTTAGCTCTATATAATAGTATTAAGTAAATACTTATAGAAGTAGCTAAATACTATTCTAATAGCTTTCGGTATAGATATTTACTATATTCCTATCTATAAGCTCTTAGAAGAGTATAGTTTAGTATATTATACTATATAATAGTACTCCTAAGTAAGTCTCTAGATAAGAGTTACTTAAATAATATAGTTACTAGAGTAAATTTATAAGGACCTTAATAAGGTAATGTTCCTTACTAAGTCCTAAGTGTACTAAGCGGTACGCGCTTAGCGCATATATAGAATATATATAATTCATATAGTCTTTTTAACCTAGTATACTATATAAGCCTTTTAAGAAATACTTATTAGTTCTACTATCTACTAAGTTATTAGTTAGATAGATATTCTATACGTTACTCTATATCTAGTCTAGCTAGCGAAGGAGAGTACCTATATATAGTACTAGCTACGAACCTAGAGGCGACGATATCGTTAATAGAGCTAAATCTCTCCTATCCTACTAGTATAGCCTAAGGACTAAGATAAGTACCTAGATACGAAGGAGTCTAGCTCTAAGGCAACTAGCGATTTAGAAAACTATCTAGCTACCTATCGAGCCTAGCGTAGCTATAACTATTATAAGAACTAATATCGAATCGATAGGCTAATCTTCCTAGAAAGGAAATCTATTCTAGGAATAAGGGACTAGAGTAGTAACCTAGTTCTTTAAGTACTAGAGACTATACTTCGACGACTTTTAGTATATAGTATATATACTTATCGACTATACGAATCTAAAGGGTTTTACGATAATAAAGTAGTTAGTAGATAGATAGGTAAGGTAGATAACCTTCCTAGTCCTATTCGATTTTACTATCGAGTACTAAGTAGAGAGAAGGAGTTCTATAGATACTTCTTCGAGAAGCGACTACGAAGGCGAGACGTAGGCGATAAGTAATTTATTATCTATACTATAAGCTAAACTCTTAGACTAGTTAGACCTATCTAGAGAGGTAGAGCCTATCGTAAAGTATATCTCTATAATATATATCTCTATATAAGAAATAGTAATAGCGTAAGCGAAGTATAGTAGCTTTATATACTATCTAGCTAGAGTCGTAGCTATAGTAGTTAAGAATAATAGATCCTACTACTAGGTACTAGATCTATTACTTAGTTTTTTACGTATCCTATAATAGTTAGAGCCTATAGTAAAGGAGCTATATAAGGCTACTAAGGATAACTCTAATACCTTTAAGAAGTATTCTATCTAAGAAGATATCCTTTCTTAAAGTAAGGCGATCTATATATCTAAGGACCTCGCGTTAAGAACGTAGATAATATGTATATACTATAATTATCCCCTTATAGAATTTTAGCTAAACTAAGATAGTTAAGCTAATATATAGGAAGTATATCTAGCTAGGACTAGCTTAGGAGATTACGGAGTATATCTCTATCTATACAATATACTAAAGATCCTAGACGAGGCGCTATCGCCTATATAGCGAGTTAGCTATACTACTAATACCTACTAGACTATAGTAAGAGCTACTCATAGACTTTATTACTAATCTACTACTAAGTAAGCTTAGTACATATATCTATACTATAATACTTATAATAGTTTATTACTATACGAAGATATATAGGTAGGTTAATCTTATTACTATACTATTCTAACTACTAGACAAGTAGCGATCTCTAGTTTTCCTTAGGAGGGAAAAAGCCCATTACTCTACCTTCCTAACTCCCTTGAAGCCTCTACTAGTTTTGTACGGTATTAAAAACCTCTACTCTCTATTGTACTATTAGGGATACTAAGCCCTATCCTTAGTTGTACAAGTCTTTTAAACATTAAGAGGTTCCCTATATCTCTATCGCCTTGACTAGATTATGTCTACATCCTCTAGTTTAGTATCCTTTATTAACTCGTTCCTTTATAGCTTTAAACTAGGTAGGAGGGAAATCTAGTTTAGGGAATAGGGTAGTACCCCTATCCCTTTCCTTCCCTTCCTCCCTCCCCTTTAAACACGGGTTATTACTATTCCTCCTACTTTCTAGTTAACTTCTATATTAGCTCTCTACTAAGCTATAAACTATTCCTACCCTTACTTAGTATCTAGTTATATAACCTATACTACTAGAAATTGGATTTCCTATATTAGTTTCTATACTTAGGTATTCTTTGTAGGCTACCTTATATACGGTATAAGGAGTGGTTTATGTTAGATACCTAGCCTTTAGAACTAGTATTAGTGCCCCTAAGGTAAAAGCTAGGGCCTAGGGAGCAAATCTAGGGCTATACTCCCCTAGGGGCTATAGGCTATAGGATGTACTAAGTACTTTATCCTCTATATTCCCTCCTCCTTTAAGTAGTTATTAAAACCTCCTCTTTAGTTATTCCTCCCTTCTCTTCGAGATAATTAGTCCTAGGTTACTACGCTAGTTCCTTATCCCTAGGGTAGATTCCCTCCCTAGAAAGGTTAGCCTATCGACTCGGTATTAGTTCCTATACTAGTTATAGCCGCGCTAGGCTCGATAGGTAGTCCGGATAGTTTTCTAAATAGCTAGTCGCCTTAGAGCTAGACTCCTTTTACCCGGGCGCCTTAAAAGTGCCTCCCTAGGTAGCGCTATAGGCAGGAGAGATTTGGCTCTATCGACGACGAGAACGTCGCCGCCTCTAGGTTCGTAGCTAGTACCGCGTATAGGTACTCTCCTTTGCTAGCCTACGAAGATATATAGTAGTAGGGCTAGTAGATATCTTCTCAAGAGAGATAGTTAGAAGGTTTAGAGTTCTAGCTAGAATAGTTAGTAATAGAAGATCTCTATTTACTAGTTAGTTTTAGAGCAACTTCTATTACGAGATATATATAAAGCGTTAGCTTAGTATAGCGTTCTATCTATAGACTAACGATTAGACTAAATATGCTAATTAGATACTAGAATAGTATCTAAGGTATTATTATTCTAATAACTAGAAAGACTAGATATTATAGCTATTATAGATAGAGTTTGTATATAATAATAGTATATACTCTACGCTATATATAGATCTACTTTGTATACTATATAGATACGATCTAGATATTGCTTCTATATCGTTATCTCTAGCTTAGGACGAGCTATTCAAAGGAAGGATACTAGGAGTAATTAACGCTATAGAAAGACTATAGAAAGTATACAAGACGCTTATATAGCGCTAGAAGACTATAGTAGAATACTAAGCTAAGTACTATAATACTAACTATAAGGCTAAGAAGTATAGTATTAGTAATCTAGTACTATTGTAATCTAAGAATATTAGACTTAATCTATCTAAGAAGAAACTTAGTCTAAAGTATCTTAGCCCGTTTCGTATTATCGACGTATTAGATGCGTAGTATTACGAGAACGGACCTAGTTAGCCTATCTAGAGTCGAAATAGGCCAAGATAGGCTACCCTAGCCTATCTTGGCCTATAGGTATATATCTTCTCTCTAGATACCTATCTTCTCTTTCTTCTCTAGTAATTCGAGTAGTTCTAATCGAGTACTATATACTATATATATATTCCTTTTATATACGAATTGCTCTTCTAAAGCGTACTATATAGTACTTAAAATAGTATAGAATAAAACAAAGGCCTTAGTAACGAATCCGATTAGCTAGGATAATAACTAGGAAAACTTTCCTAATACTAAATAGGATAATAACTCCTCTCTAAAGGATAACGACTTACTAGGAGACACTATCGATAGTAACGAGGAATAGGGCGATACTAAAGAAGACCTCGACAACGAGTCCTTAGCGATCTAGCTCTAGTATAAGGAAGAATAGACTAAATAGATTAAATAACGCCTCGAACTAGCCTATCTTAGGAAAAGGATATCTAATATAGCTTAGAAAGTCTTCCTTCTTATAGAATAAGGAAGTACTTAGCTAAACGTAATCCTTACTAGACTATCCTTAATACTAATAGGCTCGGCTATCTCTAAGGCTAGGAATCTCTATATCTTCGAGAGTAAGGGATACGTAGACTACGACTAATAGGTTATAGACTATAACTATATCTTTAGGTAGGCTCCTTATATCTATATAATAGAAGAAATAAAGATAGACCTAGGTAAGGAGTAGTTAGAGAGGAAGTAGTAGATTAGATAGAAACGATATACTAGATATTCGGACCTAGAGAAGTATATCTAGGAAAAATAAAGCAAGTAATACTAGACTCTATAGGGACTAAAGAGGAACGCTACTAATTAGTCCTAGATAGGCTAAAGGAGGCTAACTAGGATAGTCGTATCCTATCTAAGCTACTAGACTATATAAAGATCTAGTAGAATAAGGTCGAAGAGGATCGTTAGGACTATATAATATATAACTTCGTTATAGCTATAGATAAGAGGATCCGATACTATATCGAGGTAGACTAATAGCGCTTCTAGATCCTAATTTAAGTAGAAGAGGCTACGAACGTCTACTACTACTTACTAGAGAACGAGTATAGGTCCTATAGGGATAAAGGCTATAGTAATAAGAAGCGTAGCTACTCCGACTTAAATAATAGTACTACTAACTCGATATAGGAAAAGCTACTAAGATACTCTAAAGGCTATAGCTATAGAGGGAAAGGTTAAAACTTCCTATAGAGGTACTAGAACGCCTTAATTAGGTCTAAGAAGGACTAAGAAGTTCCCTAGTACTAGTACTATAGCGAGATAGGCTATAAGAGGCCCTAATATCCTATCTATAACCTAGAGTTAGAAAAAGACAAATCTACTTAGTAGCTCTCCTAGCTATAGTAGACTAGGTTATTTATACTAAGGAATAAAGGAGGAGCGTAGAATCCGGTATACTAGGATAGGTTAACTAGGACTAGTTATAGTTAATCTAACTAGACGTTAAGCTATAATAGGATAAGAACTCCTATATACTTAAAGAACTTATTAGTTATAGCTTCTAGACTAATATCTTAGATAGTATAGTAGCTAAAGAGGCTAGCCTCGCTCTAAGTAATATAGACGCTAAGTAGTATAAGACCCTTAATAGCTAGTCGCTAGCTATAACTAGTAAATACTATATATCCTATAAAGTATTAGACACGAGTAGTTAGTAGTAAGGCTATATAGACAATTTCGCTATTAAAAGGATCTATAGCTTTAATATTATAGTAAGGATGCCCTAGTTAGAATAATAGAACCTATCGATTAACTTTGTAGCTAGAATAGCGGTTTTAAGAAGAAAGAGAGTCTATAAATAGCGCGCCTACGCTATATCGGATTCCTTCGAATTCTCGAAGACAATATCGAATAAAAACATATACCTCTTTATAATATCGATAGTTAAGACGGACTAAGACGACCTAATTAGCCTCCTACTAGAGTAGAAATACCTCTATAGAATATTCGAAGAAGGAGATACGTCTCTACTCCTAGACTATAGCCTATACAAGCTATCTATTAACTTAGTAGAAGATAAGACGCCTCCTTATAACCTATTATATACTCTCTTCGAAACTAAACTAGTAGTCCTTAGAAAATACCTTAACGAGTATCTCGAGAAGGGCTAGATCTATCTACTAAAGTCTCTAATAGATACTAGTATCCTCTTTACTAAGAAAAAGGATAGAAGCCTCTAGCTATACGTCGACTACTAGGACCTAAACGCTATTATAGTAAAGAATCAATATCCCTTACCTTATATATAGGAGTTCCTAGATCGTCATACTAACGCTTAGATCTTTACGAAGCTTAATATTCGAGATACGTACTATAGGATCTATATTAAGTAAGGGAACGAGTAGAAGACTACCTTCTAAACGAGATATAGATACTTCGAATATACTATAGGCTTACAAACGCCCTAGCGGTATTCTAGAGCTATATCCTTAGTATCCTATTAGACCTAGTAGACACGATCTATATCGTCTATCTAGATAATATCCTAATATACTCCTAGAACCTAGAAGAATATATCTAGTATATAACTACTATCCTTAAGAGACTCTAACGTTATAAGCTCTACGTAAAGCTTAGTAAATACGAGTTTAGTAGAGACCGAATTAGATTCCTTAGCTATATAACTATCGTAAATAGGATTAAGATAGAACTAGAAAGGATTACTATAGTTAAGGAATAGCCTAAGCTAAGGAGTATAAGGGATATATATATCTTTATTAGATTCGCTAACTACTACTAGTATTTTATTAAATACTTCTTCTAAATAGTAGTTCTACTAAATCGAATAACGGAAAGGGGACCTAATATAGCTAAGGATTGGAGAAGATAACGTAAGGAAGAATCCTAGTAGCTCTCCTTAAACGTAGAAGCGAAATTAGTATTCGACTAACTTAAGGAGCCCTTCTATATAGTCCTAGTACTAAAATATTTTAATCCTTTATAACCGATTAGGATTGAAATAGATACCTTAACCTATACTATCTTGGGCATTATAATACAATAGTATAAATACGAGGGCAAGACGTACTAGTTTCTAATACCCTTCTTCTTATAGAAGATAAATAGTATAGAAAGGAAGTATAATATCTACGATAGTAAGATACTTAGGATAGTTAAGTACTTTAAGTATTAGCGATACTACTTAGAGGATACGTAGTACTAAGTAGAGGTTATTATAGACTATAACAACCTTAAGTAGTTTATAATAACTAAGGAGCTTATAAGGTAGTAAGTTCGCTAGACTAAGTAGCTTACTATATTTAACTTCTATATCTCGTACTATCTAGATAGGAAGAATAGAGTAGTAGACGACGCTACTAGGTATCCTAACTATATAGATATCGATTACTCTAGTTATTAGCTAAACGAAGAAGACTCTTATACTCCCCTTGAGAGGTTATAGAGGTAATTTATAGACGAGGAACCCTAAGATAGGCTAGTAAGGATCGCCTTAGTATAGTAAGGACTAGATAGGTATAGCAAGCCCTTCGTCTACCTTATTAGGATAGCTAAGGCTAGAGAGGTCTAAAATAGCCTTACAAATACTATCCGGAAAGTACTAGGAACTAACGCTAAGGTAATTAAGATTAGGATAGCTCTCTAGAGTATAGAGGAATTATACTATCTATAGCTAGTACAATAGAAGGAATCCTAAGGATTCCTCTTCTACGAGGACTCGATATATATACTAGCTAGCCTACTTCGTCTAGAGATTCTTTAACTCTACTATAACGACCCTATATTAGGATATTTTAGATTAGAAAGAACTCTATAGCTAGTCTAGAGAGGATACTATTAGCCTAAAGTTAGGCACTACGTAAAGGATTATATACGAAGCTATAAGGCGTATATCTAAGTAAAGCTATAGAGATATCTACTATATAGAGTACTATATACTAAGAAACCTACTAAGGTACTATAGGAGGACCTAATACTTAACTTCGTTATAGACCTACCTCTAAGCTCTATCCTAGGCCAAACCTATAATAGTATTCTTGTCTAGTAGATAGATACTCTAAGATAGCCTATTATATTCTATATTAGAAGGAGATTATAGTAGAAGGGTTAGTAGATATCTTCCTAAGGGAGGTTGTCTATCTATATAGTATTATATAGTCTATTACGTCCTATCGGGAACCGATCCTTACCTCTAAGGTCTAGAGTAGCCTCTACTACTATATAGAAGTCTATAGAGGCCTTAGTACCGCCTACTACCCCTAGATAGATAGCTAAACTAAGCGCTAGAACTAAACTATAGAGTAGTATCTATGTATCTACTATAACTTTAAGTAGGACGACTAGTTACGCCTCCTAAACCTAACTAAGTTTATATATAATAATAATTAGTATATAGTAGTAGAGCTAACGCCCTTCTAGATATATAACGTCTAGAATCCTCTCTACTCTAGATAGCCTAAAATACTCTACGTAAGAGGAGAAGTTGCCCTAAGCCGAGGTACTTATAACTAGAGTAAAGGATATCTAAGATAGCCTAAAGGCTTGGCTAGAGAAGACGAAGGAATATTAGGCGCGATAGTATAATAAGGAATAGAAACCTAAGGTCTACTCTATTAGTTACTAGATTTATCTTAATATAAAGTTCCTCGATATAGTCTACTAGTCGAAGAAGCTAGACTATAAGTACGTAGGGCTTTCTATATATAGAAGGTTATTAATAATATAGCGTATCGCCTTAAGCTACCTAAGGGTTTCAATATCTACCCTATATTCTATATATTTCTTCTCGAGGACTACCTCGAGCTAGAATTAATCTAGAGGGATTAGTAGGATCCTTCTAAGATAAGGACAATCTATCTACATATATATAAAGTCGAATGGATCCTCTAGAAGGAAAGGGATCCCGAGGGGAAGTAGGAATACCTTATATTCTAGAAGGAATATAGAGAGAAGAAGAATATCTAGGAGCTAGTAGAGTACTTAAGTAAGGCGGCTCTTAAGGCGTTTACTAGATAGATAGAGGACTAAAGAAGGCCCTAGAGGAACGTAGGCGTAAGGTAGTATCTATTCCTAATAGTATAGGACGTATACTACTATAGGGTAGATAGACGTAGTATAGATAGAAGCCTTTCTAATACTAAATCTACTCTCCTCTTCTATAATAGGCCCTAAGCTTCTATATTAGATAATACGTAGGTTTCCTAGATCTATCTAATCCTACTATAGGATAGATTACCGAAAACTATCTACGAGGGAGGCCTATAGGCGAGATATAGTAGATATAAAATAGGGCTAAGTAGAATAGAAGAAGGTTATATAGCTAAACTCGAGGATACTTAGCCTCGATTAGATATATTTAGAGTATAGCTAGCTAACTCCTCGCTAAGGGAGCCTAAATAGCCTAAAATAAGCTAATAGGAAGCGAGTAGAACCTCTAAACTCTAGACTCGACTTATACTAGTATATAAACGAGCCTTCTCGACCTAAGACGGCCCTATTAGAGCCTAAAGGAATCCTTACTAACCTACTAGCCCTAAAAGACCTTATAAGGGATTACAAACTCCCTAGCTAGATCGTCTATACTTGGCTTTTCCTTAACTAGCTAAGCTAGAGCTATATAGGCCTCGCTAGTAGGCATATAGGCTAGACTATACTAGAACGCCTTAACTTAACCTATATGAAGCTAAAGGTAGGTACTTAGGCCCTTTAAGACCTCCTACTAGTTCCTCTTAAGTCCTTTTATCTTCTTTTTAGACGAGACGTAGCTATTCCTAATACGCTTATACTTCTTAGTTAGAGTCTAGTAAAATTAGGTTAGCTAGAGCCGAAATGGATTAAAAGAAGCTATATAGATACTAGTAGCTAGATTAAGCTCTGTCTCCTCTCTTATCGTAATATCGCAATCTTTCTAGGAACCTAAAGGAGTTAGTTAGACTAGACTAAGGTAAAGGGAGCTAAAACGAACTAGAAGTATTAAACTTATCCTTATCTATATAAGTATAGAGATTACTAGTACCTTCGAAGCGTAGATACTTCCTAAGGACTATAATTAGTATAATTCGACTCTATATAGAGTAAGAGGTACTTCTTAACCTTCTCGTAGACTATAATATACGCCTAGTAGACTTCTTTAGTCTTCTTCGTATTAGTCGGATAGTCTAGGGCCTCCTAGCGTAATTTATTAGCTATCTTAGTTAAAGGCTTATACTCTATAAGAATCTAGATACTAGTTAGTCCTACTCGATCTATTTTAAACTAAAACGACTTACCTAGAAGTAGCCTAAGCTACGAGGAGTATACTTTAGATAGTCGAAGTACTTAGTTTCGTTATTAAGGTCCTCCTTATAGTTAGATAGATCGATTTATAGGCATAAGGCCTTAATGTTACGATTATAGGCCTAGTTAGCCTATCTAGAGTCGAAATAGGCTAAGAAGGGCTAGGATAGCCTATCTTAGCCTACGGGTATATATCTTCTCTCTAGATATCTCCCTTTCCTTTCTTCTTTAGTAATTCGAGTAGTTCTAATCGAGTACTATATACTATGTATTATATATCCCTTTTATATACGAATTCCTCTTCTAAAGTATACTATATAGTACTCAAAATAGTATAGAAGAAAGTAAAGGCCTTAGTATCGAATCTAGTTAGCTAGAATAATAACTAGGAAAACTTTCCTAATACTAAATAGGGCAATAATTCCTCTATCCTAGCTAATAACTCGCTAGGAGATACTATCGATAGCGACGAGGAATAGGGTAATGCCGAAGAAGACCTAGATAATAAGGCCTTAGTAGTCTAGCTCTAGTACGAGGAAGAACGAGCTAAATAGGCCGAGTAGTACCTCGAATTGGCCTATCTTAGGGAAAGGATAGCTAATATAGCTTAGGAAGCCTCCCTCCTTATAGACTAAAGGGATATTTAGCTAAACGTAACTCCTACTAGACTATCCTCTATACCTATAGAGTTAGCTATTCCTAAGGTAAGGAACCTCTATATATTCGAGGATAAAGGGTATATAGACTATAACTAATAGGTTAGAGACTATAACTATATCTTTAGGTAGGCCCCTTATATCTATTCCTTAGAAGAAATAAAGGTAGACCTAGCTAAGGAATAGATAGAGAGGGAATAGCAAGTTAAATAGAAACGATATACTAGGTATTCGGACCTAGAGGAGTATACCTAGGAAAACATAAAGTAGGTAATACTAGACTCTATAGGGACGAATGAGGAACGCTACTAATTAGCCCTAGATAGACTAAAATAGGCTAACTAGGATAGTTACATCCTATCTAAACTACTAGACTATATAAAGATCTAATAGGATAAGGTCGAAGAGGATCGTTAGGACTATATAATATACGACTTCGTTATAGCTATAGATAAGAGAATCCGATACTATATCGAAGTAGGCTAATAGTACTTCTAGACCTTAATCGAAGTAGAAGAGATAGCGAACGCCTACTACTATTCGCTAGAGAACAAGTATAGGTCCTATAGGGACAAAGACTAGGATAATAAGAAGCGTAGCTACTCCGACTTAGATAATTGTACTACTAGCTTAATATTAGATAAGCTACCTAGAAACTCTAGAGGCTATAGCTAAGGAGTAAAAGGTTAGAGCTCTCTATAGAGGCGCTAGAATACCTATAATAGGTCCGAGAAGAACTAAGAAGTCCCCTAGTACTAGTACCATAGCGAGATAGGCTATAAGAGGCCCTAATACTCTACCTATAACCTAGAATCGGGAAAAGATAAACCTACCTAGTAGCCCTCCTAGCTATAGTAGGCTAGGTCGTTTATACTAAGGAATAGAGGAGAAGTATAGAGCCTAGTAGACTAAGATAGGTCGACTAGGACTAGTTTTAGTTAATCTAACTAGAAGTTAAGCTATAATAGGATAGGAATTCCTATATACTTAAAGGGCTTATCGATTGTAGCTCCTAGGCTAATATCTTGGATAGTATAGTAGCTAAGGAGGCTAGCCTTGTCCTAAGTAACATAGATAGTAAGTAGTATAAGATCCTTAATAGCTAGTCGCTAGCTATAAGTAGTAAGTATTATATATCCTACAAAGTATCGGATTCGAGTAGTTAGTAGTAAGGCTATATAGACAATTTCGCTATAGGAAGGATCTATAGCTTCGACATTATACTAGGTATACTCTAGTTAGAATAGTAGAATCCTTTAGTCAACTTCGTAGCTAAGATAGCTATTTCGAGGAGAAAGGGAGCTCGTAAATAGTATACCTATACTATATCGGGCCCTTCTAACTTCTTTAAGACTATATTAGATAAGGATATATATCTCTTCGTAATGTCGATAGTTAAGATAGACCAAGACGATCCGAATAGCTTCCTACTAGAGTATAAATACCTCTATAGAATATTCGAGAAGGGAAACGTATTCCTACTCCCTAATTACGGCCCCTACGAGCTATCTATCGACCTAGTAGAGAATACAACCCCTCCTTATAATCTATTATATAACCTCTTAGAGACTTAATTAGTAGTCCTAAGGAAATACCTCGACGAATACCTCGAGAAGGGCTAGATCCGCCTATTAAAGTCCCTAGTAGGTACTAGTATCCTCTTTACTAAAAAGAAAGATAGTAGCCTCTAACTATATATCGACTACTAGGGTTTAAATACTATTATAGTAAAGAATCGATATTCCTTGCCCCTTATATAGGAGCCTTTAGACTATCTTACTAAAGCTCGGATCTTTACGAAGCTTAATATTCGAGATGCCTACTATAGGATCTATATCAAGTAAGGGGATAAGTAGAAGACTATCTTCTAAATAAGATATAGATACTTCGAGTATACTATAATACTATATATAGGCTTATAAACGCCTTAGTAGTACTCTAGAGCTATATCCTTAGTACCTTGTTAGACCTAGTAGATACGATCTACGTTGTCTACCTAGACAATATCCTAATATACTTCTAGAACCTAGAGGAATATATCTAGTATATTACTACTATCCTTAAGAGGCTCTAATACTATAAGCTATATACGAAACTTAGTAAGTACGAGTTTAGTAGGGACTAAATTGGGTTCCTTAGCTATATAATTATTCTAAATAGGATCGAAATAGAGCTAGAAAGGATTACGACGATTAGGGAGTAGCCTAAGCTAAGGAGTATAAGGGATATATATATCTTTATCGGATTCGCTAACTACTACTAGTATTTTATTAGGCACTTCTCCTAAATAGTAGTCCTACTAAATTAGTTAATAGAACAAGGACCTAATATAGTAAAGAATAGGCAAAGGCAATATAAGGAAGAGTCGTAGTAGCTCTCCTTAGATATAGAAGCAAGATTAGTATTTAACCGACTTAAGGAGGCGTTCTATATAGCCCTAGAATTAAAGTACTTCGACCTATCCTAGTTAATTAGGATCGAAATAGACATATCGACCTATACTATATTAGGCATTATAATATAGTAGTATAAGTACGAGGATAAGATATACTAGTTCCTAGTCGCCTTCTTCTTATAGAAGATAAATAGTATAGAAAGGAACTATAATATCTACGATAGCGAGATACTAGGAATAGTCGAGTACTTCAAGTACTAGTATTACTACTTAGAGGATATATAGCATTAAGTAGAAGTTATTATAGACTATAACAACCTTAGATAGTTTATAATAACTAAGGAGCTTATAAGGTAGTAAGTTCGCTAGGCTAAGTAGCTCGCTATATTCGACTTCTATATCTTATACTACTTAGGAAGGGAAAATGGGATAGCCAATAGGGCTAGTAGGTACCCTAACTATATAAATATTAACTACTCTAGCTACTAACTAAGCGAGGAGGACTTGTATACTCCTCTTAAGAGGCTATAGAAGCAACTCGTAGATAGGGAGCCCTAAGATAGATCGATAAGAATCGCTTTAGTATAACAAGGGCCGAAAGGATATAGTAAGTCCTTTATCTACCTCGCTAGGGTAGTCAAGGTCGGGGAGGTATAGAATAGCCTTACAAATACTATTTAAGTAGTACTAGAGACTAATACTAAAGCGATTAGGATTAAGATAGCTCTCTAGAGTAGAGACGAGTTACAATAGCTATAGCTAATATAATAGAAGAAATCCTAAGGATTCCTCTTCTACTAGGATGCGATATATATAGTATATACTAGTAGGCCTACTTCGCCTAGAAACGCTCTAGCTCTACTACAACGACCCTATATTAAGATACTTTGGATTCGAGAGGACTCTATAGCTAGTACGAAGAGGATACTACTAGCCTAAAGTTAGGTACTATGTTAAGGATTACATGCGTAGCTATAAGGCGTATACCTAAGCAAAGCTATAGAGGCATTTGCCCTATAGGATACTATATATAGAGAAATCCTCTAAGGTACTATAGGAGGATCTAATTCTCGACTTCGTTATAGATCTATCTCCGAGTACTATCCTAGGTTAGACCTACGATAGTATCCTCGTTGTAGTAGATAGGTACTCTAAGATAGCCTATTATATCCTATACTAGAAGGAAATTATAGCTAAAGGGCTAGTAGATACCTTCTTGAGGGAGGTCGTCTATCTATATAGTATTCTATAGTCTATTACGTCTAATTAGGGACCGATCCTTACCTCTAAGTTCTAGAGTAGCCTCTACTACTATATAGGGGTCCGTAGGGGCCTTAGTACTACCTACTATCCCTATACGGATAGCTAAAGCAAGTGCTAGAACTAGACTATTAAGTAGTACCTATATATTTACTACAACTTCGAGTAGGATACTATAGCTTCGAGTAGGACAACTAGGTACGCCTCCTAAGCCTAGCCGAGTTTATATACAACGATAAAGGTATATAGTAATAGGAGCAATGCCCTTCTAGATATATAATATTTAGGATCTACTCTATACTAGATAGCCCGAAATGCTTTAGGTAGAGGTAAAGGCGCCCTAAGCTAAGGTACTTATAGCTAGAGTAAAAGGTATTCGAGATAGCCTAAAGGCTTAGCTAGAGAAAGCGAACGAATATTAGGCTCGATAGTATAATAAAGGATAGAAGCCTAAAACCTATACTATTAGCGACTAGGTATACCTTAACGCAAGGTTCCTCGATATAGTCTACTAGTCGAAGAAGCTAGACTATAAGTATATAAGGCCCTTCCGAGTATAGAAGATAGTTAATAATATAGCTTACTACCTTAAGCTACCTAAGGACTTCAATATATATCCTATATTCTACGTATCTCTCCTCGAGAATTATCTTAAGCTAAAAGTAATCTAGAGGGACTAGGAGGACCTATCTAAGATATAGACGAGCGACCTAGATATATATAAGGTCGAAAGGATCCTCTAGAAGGAAAGGGGGCCTAAGGGAAAGTAGGAATACCTTGTATCCTAGAAGGGATATAGGGAGGAAGAGAATACCTAGGAACTAGTAGAGTACTTAAGCAAGGCGGCTCTTAAGGCGTTTACTAAATGGATAGAGGACTAGAAGAGGCCCTAAAGGAACATAAGTATAAGGTAGTATCTACTCCTTACGTTAATAGGACATATACTACTATAGAGTAGTAATGCAATATAGATACGAGCCCTTCTAGTACTAAATGTACTCTCCTCTCCTACTATAGACCTAGTACCCTTATGCTCGGCGATATGTATCTAAACGAGATACAATAGATATAGAGATAGATCTAGATAGGGCGAAACGAGGTTAAATAGATAAACTCGAGGATACCTAGCCTTAGTTAAATACATTTAGATATATCTAGCTAACTTCTTACTTAAGGGAACTCTAATAGCCTAAAATAGGCTAACTAAGGATAACTAGAACTACTAACTCAAGACTTAACTTATACTAAGGAAACAAATAGGCTATCTCGATCCAAGAAGGCCCTACTAGGTACTAAAAGAATCCTCGTTAACCTACTAGTCCTAAAAGAGCTTATAAGCGATTACGAACTCCCTAGATAGGTCGTTAGTACTTAGTATCTCCTTTACTAGCTATATAAGAGCTATATAGGCCTCGCTAGTAAGTATATAACCTAGACTATACTAAAACGCCTTAACTTAATCTATATATAACTAAAGGTAGGTACTTAGGCTCTTTGCGATCTCTTACTAGTCTCTCTCTAGTCTCTTTATCTTCTTTTAGAACAAGACGTAGCTATTTCCGATATACTTACGCTTCTTAGTTAGGATCTAATTAGATAGGGTTAGCTAGGGCCGAAATGAGTTAAAGGGAACTAAATATATCCTAGTAGCTAGATTACGCTCTATCTCCTCTCTTATTATAGTATTATAGTCCTTCTATAGACCTAAATGAAGTTAGCTAAGGTAGACTAGGATAAAGAGAGTCGAAACGGACTAGATATATCAAACTTAGCCTTACCTATATAAGTATAGAGGTTACTAGTATCCTCGAAACGTAGATACTTCCTAGAGGGCCCTAGTTAGTATAAATTAACTCTATATAGAGTAATACGTACTTCTTAACCTTCTTATAGACTACTATATAAGCCTAGTAGGCCTCTCTAGCCTTCTTACTATTAGTCGGGTTATCTAGGGCCTCCTAGTACAATCTATTAACTACCTTAATAGTAGGCTTATATTCTATAGGAATCTAGATACTAGTTAGCCTTATTCGATCTATCTCGAACTAAGACGATCTACTTAGAAGTAGCCTAAGCTACGAGAGGTATACTTTAGATAGTCGAAGTACTTAGTCTCGTTAATAAGGTCCTTATTATAGTTAGATAGGTCGATTTAGGGACATATAGCCTCGAGAAGGGTAATATAGCTTCCGCTAGTATAACCCTATATAATATTAGTATAATTAAGGCATAGATTACTATTAAACTTGATATAGATCGCTATTAGGCCGAAATAGGCCGAGAAGACTTAAAGTGCTATAAAGATAGCTAGTAAGGACCAAAAAGGGCGCTATTACTAGAAAAAGGGAGGCTACTATACTAAGTTAGCCTAAATCGCCTCGAGAAGGATCGACGATAGTTAGCTACTACTAGTACTAAATATAGGAGTAGTAGTAGTAGAGATTATACCTAGTAGATATATATTGTAAAAGGGATTAGACGGCCTAGTAGGTTAGGTATAATCCGAGAAATTAGGTCTAGGGTCGGTTTCTTAGTAGGAACTAGACGATTAGTTTAGGTTCGGGTTCTAGGACCTATACTAATTTTAGGTCGTAATCCGGACTTTTTCTAGTTTATATACGCGTTACTAAAAAGACTAGCTAGACTACCGGCTATATAAAGGAAGCTTTACTTTCGTACTACTTAGTACTCTTTCTATAGTATCTACCTATCGCCTAGGTCGCTATTGCCGTAGAAACCTCGTATAGGTTACGTTATAAAATTTAGAGCTTTATTACTAATTCTTACCTTGCGAAAACTTCGATATTAATATCCTACAATAACTACGTAAGATAGCTCGAGATAAGCGTCCCGCTTAGCCTACTATACGTAGTAGTAATTAGTAACTATATTAAGGCGACTATAAGCTTAGTTACTATATCGGCGACGCGAAAAATGAACCTAGTAATCGCGTATCGAGCCTAAAGCGTCGTAAGACAAAAGAGGAGTATTCTATATATAGGAAGACTATAGTAGACGTAAAGCGAGTCTTATAGATATCTAAGACTAAACAAGCCTTAAGAAAGAAGAAAAGAGCTAAGTAAACTATATTCCGATAGTAGCTAGAGAAGTAGAAGGAGAGACCTAAGTAGGATAAAGCTATATTTTAGTAGAAAAGTAAGGTAGAACAAGAAGAGAAGCTATCTAACCTAAGATTAGTCTTCTTATAGTAGAGGAATAGAGGGTAAGTATTACTATAGCTAGC
The DNA here is from genome assembly GCA_001578225.1 of Pseudocercospora musae. NCBI lineage: Eukaryota > Fungi > Ascomycota > Dothideomycetes > Mycosphaerellales > Mycosphaerellaceae > Pseudocercospora > Pseudocercospora musae. The sequence goes on from LFZO01000481.1 coordinate 27,687, forward strand.
TATATAGCTAGCGTTATTAGACTTATTATTAATCGAATACTAATATAATCTAGGAAAGAGATTAAGGTAAAGGACAAAGAGGATCTATACGATAAATATATAGTAGTAGATATTTTAACTAGTATAAGCTTAAAAGAGATAGTACTCGACGATTATCTAATAGAATAGTACGAATAGAGCGACTTAGATATAAAAGATCTATCCGCGGATTCTAAGAACTAGGATTTTATTAATTCGAGTTAGGCTCTTACTCTAAGTTATAAAGCTAAGATACAAGAGGTAGCTAAGGAGCTTTACTACTTAAAATTTCTCGATATCGAGTTTCGCTTAGTATATATATATTAGTATAAGGCTATTTATTCGATGTAGAGAAAGCTATAGGCAATTAAGTAGTTTAAGAGGGATATAAAGACCAAGGTCTAGATTAGAAAGCTATTAAAGATAGTAGGAAATAGGAGAGTCTAGATATGTCCTTTATAGCTAGCTATATAGCTAGCTATATAGCCGGCTAAAAAGTTAGGTCTTGATAACAATTCTATAGAAAGCTTTAAGTTAGGGACGCTTCCCTATACTATACGAAATCTATACTATCGCTAAGTATACGGTTATTCGAAATGTTAATATATAGGATAAAAGCTTTCCGCTATACTTTAGGAGTACGCCTCGCTTAGATTAGCCTAGCTACTAGCCTTAGAACTATAATCTCTACCGCTACTACTTTAAGGATATAGTACGCCTAGGACGTAGTAGAGTAAAAGCTCTCTACTATTACTTCGATATCGAGAGGAAGTAGCTAGAGGAGACGAATAGGTACTATAAGATACTAGCTAAGCCAGGCTATAAGGGAATATTAAAGCTAACGTACCTCTTAACGATATATCTTAGTAATTCGAAAGATGGAATATATCTTAGCTTAGGGTAAGTAGCTATAGACTATATACGCTCTACTTATATAGTAGTAGATACTACTAGAGTATAGTAGACGACTAAAGATATAGTTATGTAAGATGCCGAGTAGATAGCTATAGACTAGCTCGTATAGTAGTTTATATAACTACTAAAATAAAGATTATAAGTACGCGACTATACATCCCGGAATCTCTATCCTTCTTACTAGCCTAGCTACCTATATTATTAAAATTATGTCTCGTACCTAGCTCTCTATAATTTTAAATTATAGTTCGGACCTTTTTATCTTTCTTTCTTACTTTAATAGTAATCTATCCGACTATTAAAGCTCCTTAGGACTCTTAGTCGTTAATCCTAAGATTGCTATTAAAGTTACTATTTTGCTATATCTATAAGCTACTATACCTCTAAATACTAACCTTCTTAATGTTCCTACTATCCTAAACGCTAGTTTATTACTAAGCCTACAAATAACAAGGTTACAATTACGCTCTAGATAGTTATTAGGAGTATAGACTAGATCTTAAGGGCGAGCGGGAAATAATAGAGCCTTAAGTCTATCTATCTAAAGTCCTCTAGAAAGACGAAACAATACCTTACTATCGACTATCTGAACAAGAAGTAGTCTAGTAGGGAATTAGTCCTTTAGTAGAGATAGTTAACGTTCTCGTTAATCTTCGGTATCGATAGCCTAACGAAATCTCTTCTCTCCTAAGAACACTTAATTAAGGGCCCTATTAGTTATTAATCCGGCTATCCTCGATAAACGGGATAATGTTTATATCTAGAAGAAGGAATATTACGAGCCTTTTTATTAATAGGTCCGAGAGACCTAGTAGAATATAGTAAAAAGCTCTAGTTATTCCTCGCTTTAGAGGCTACGGAATATCTAGAAGTTTCCTATTAATTAAGGGAGTAAGGGTAGGAACAGTTTTATCTAGAAGTATTTAACTAAAGGACTAGTATATAGGATAGTTACTATACTCGATAGGCTTAAGGATTAGCTAGTAGTAATATGTAATTTCTATAGGCTAGTTTTAAAGTATCTATTAATTAGGGATAGTAATACTACTACTACGAAGTATTTGAAGACTTAAACGTATCTTTTAGTATAGGGGGATCGATAGGAGGAGGTAGATACTAAATTTCGGACTAAGGTAAGAGTACTTCCCTATAGCTAGCTATATAGCTAGCTATACGGCCGGCTATACGGCCGGCTATACGCTAGCTTCTTAGGATATAATGAATAAGTCTAATAATATTATAGTAAGGAAAGAAGGATATACGTATAGTTAACGCTAGCGAGTATAGTCTTAAGGATTTCCGATAACTAGTAAACGAGATAATTATCGTTAATAGACTTCTAGAAGACTTCTTCGAGAGGGAATCGGTCTAAAAAACGTACTACTACCTTACTAATACTCCATCCCCGTTTCTCTTAGCGAGTACTTAATATAGTAATTTTATATAAAATATAGAGAGCGCTATTAAAGAGATTAAGGATCTAGTAGCGCTAGCTAACCGAGTAGCGATCGCAATTAACGGCTAGTTAAATAGGACGATATAGGTATTATTCCTCTCTATTATGCTTTATTTTATCGATAAGTAATAGAAATACTATAAGTTAATAATCGGATTCCCTAAAATTATAGAAACCTACTCTAGAGCGAATATAGTAGATTTAGTCTAAAAAGCGCTAGAGTAAGTTAGAGTTTATACTAAGCTAATTACTATTACGACGGATCACGTAAGTAATAATAAAACGCTCTATAAAAACTTATAGGTAGCCCTCTTAGTAGCTATCTTATACTAATACTAATTTTAGATAAGAAGCGGTCGAGAAACTTAGTTAAACTATCGCGATACAAATAATACTATCTATTAGGCTATTAGAGGATACTAACGAGGAATACGAGAACGATTCTAGGTCTAAGGACCCGACTAGTCTCGCGATAGAGTCGATAGATACGGACCTACTATTCGACGCGAGAGTAACAATTCCCTCCTCTAAGAAGTTTCCCTATCTAGCCTACGTAGTACAAATCGCTATCCGGGCGCTATTTACGAAATTAAAGCTAGTACCTTAGAATAACGAGTAGTAGAAGATATTAGATAAAAAGAAAGCATAGGATAAGCTAAGTACTTTAAAGGCGGCTATAAAAGCTTCTAAGGAATAGAGTCTTACTATAGTTATTTATAAAGTAAGTACCGCTAATACTTATAGCCGGCCGTATAGCTAGCTACTAGTTTTACTAACTAACTAATCTAGATCCGCTAGATAGTAATCTATAGTAGCTCTAGCTTATAATAATAGTACGTATTCGTACTTATCTAAACAAACCTCCTAGACAAGCCTCGGATTAATAGTAAAAGTATCGCTTAGAACAAGAAATAGTAATCCTAGCCTCCGAAACGACTACTTCGATTAACCTAGGACATTAAGACTAGATTCGACTCGTCGTTCTATATACTAGTCTAAGTATGTAAACTACGCTATATAGTAGACTAGTACTACATTAATTAAGGTATCGAATAGCTAGCCTTAACCGAGGTAGAGTAGAGATAGGCCGAATATCTTGTTTTAATTATAAGGCTATACGCTATCGTTACTATTGGAATATATAGTCTAGTTAGTAACCTAGCAAGGGATGCCAAGGTAGACTAGATTACATAATGACTATCATGTAACTAATCCAAGCTAACACCTTTCAGGTTTAGCTCTAACCTATAGAAAACAACACACTTGCTATTCCTACTTTAGCCCCTACTATTCCTTGTAGCTTCTGTTACGATTTATGATCCATTTATGCCTATCGGCCCTCCTTAGCTCGATAGGTTATAAGCCCGGGTTTGCAACTACAAGGTAGAAAGACTAAAGCAGTATAGGTTACTCCTAAACCTATAAGTCTAGTCTTAGAAGGAAGAGGCAAAACAGGAGAGGGAGACTTAAGGTAGACCTATACACATTGCACAAAGAAGCCCTATACATATAAGCTATAAAAGAACCTAGTAAGGTACACTTGCTTAAGGCGTGTTGGATCGCTTAGAGTGTAAAGGGAATAGATAAGCCTAAGTCTTGAGCCCCTTTAGATAAGCCTCAGATTTAGCACTTAGTACTACTAATACCCTAATCTATAGCTTGTAATAGTTAGGAAGGACTTAAGGAAGTTATTAGCCCTATAGAGTAGGAATCTGTACCAAGTTTTTAGTAACCTTCAAAACTAATAGGCCTAGTAGAGCTAAGGATCTGCTAACCAAGGAAGATAGCTATCTAGAAACTGTTATTTCTAGACTAAAGAAAGAGCTTATTTCTAGAGTTTGTTTAGGTTTGATTTATAAAAGAAATCATAGATTAAGAAGGTAGAATTAGCAAGAGAAGGGCTATACCAATCTTAACAAGGGAGAATCATGAATCATAGTTCAAGACTATTAGGATATACCTAATAAAGCTAAAGGTTGAATAGGTACTAGATAAAGTAGTCCTTAACACCCTAGCATCTATACTATCTAAGTATATCTTAATAACATTATTAGAATCTTTAGATTAGTTAATTAGAAGAGTAAGCTATAAGGTTTATAATATAATAGTATTATATAAGATGTTTATCTATATTTTAGAAGATAACTAGGACGAATGTTAAGAGCTTGAATATATAAAGCATTTGTAGGACTAGGCAAAAGGGAAATATAAGAGGAAACTGTAGGCAATAGGGAGAAGTTTACTCTAGTAGTATACTAATTTTAGTATAGAAGAGGGTTAGACAATTAATAAAGCGTAGTAGAGCCTAAGTAGTATAGCTAGGAAGGCGGTATCTATCTCTCCCTAGTTTAAGTATATTAAGACTAAGGAGAGGAAAATTTAGTAGTTACTAGCGGCCCTTCTAGAAACATTTAGTACTATTAGGGATAGGATTGACCTAAGGTAGGACCTTAG